>ML108677.1:0-19907 GCA_003697995.1 Taxidea taxus jeffersonii
AAAAGTTGCCTTTTTAAACTGTCACCAAAACATATTGAGATAATCTGAAATTATAAAGATAAAACATAGCCTTAGAACTCTAATTTAGAGAGCAAGAAATTAGAAATTCATTCTAAAGACTGGCATCGTTTATAGAAGAGTAGCCTGTGGCCACTGTATTAGTGATATAAAAATTAGAGATTTTTCATATTTTTCCCCAACGTATTATGAAAATTTTTAAACATAAAAGTTGAAAAATTACACAGTGAACACCTATAAACACATCATTTAGACTGTACAAATAACATTCCTCTAAATTTGCTTTATCACACACTTCTCTCTTCATCAAACAGGTATTTTTTAAAAAAATATGAGGGGAAATTAAAAAATTATTTTAACTCCAATATACTTAACACAGTGTTGTGTTAGTTTCAGGGGTACAATACAGTGATTCAACACTTCATATATCACTCGGTGCTCATTACAAGTGCCCCCCTTCACCCCCATCGCCTGTTCCCCCCTCCCGCACCCATCTCTCCTCTGGTAACCATCTGTTTTTTCTCTAGAGTGAAGAGTTTGTTTCTGCCTGTGCTCTCGTCTAGGATTTTAATGGTTTCAGGTCTCACATTTAGGTCCTTAATCCATTTTAAGTTTATTTTTGTGTATGGTGTAAAAAAAGTGGTCCAGTTTCATTCTTTGGGATGAGGCTGTCCAGTTTTCCCAGCACCATTTATTAAAGAAACTGCCTTTTCCCATTGCATGTTCTCGCCTTTGTTGTCGAAGATTAATTGACCATATAAACATAGGTTTACTTCTGGGTTTTCTATTCTATTCCTGATCTATATGTCTATTTTTGTACCATTACCATACTGTTTTGACTACTACAGCTTTGCAATATATCTTGAAATCTGGGATTGTGATGCCACCAGCTTTATTCTTCTTTTTTAAGACTGCTTTGGCTATTTGGGGTCTTTTGTGGTTCCATACAACTTTTAGGATATTTGTTCTAGTTTTGTGAAAAATGCTGTTGGTGGGAGAAAAAGATGGTGGTAGAGTAGGATGCTAGGCTTGCCTCCTCCCACCAATACAACTTAGGTAACTCTGAGACCATCCTAAATACCTCAGAAATTAATCTGATGACTGGCAGATCAAACTCCACAACTAAAGGTAGAGGGGAGACCACAAAAAAGAAGACAGGAAGTATGGAAATGCAATTTGTGCCCGCTGTGGTGGGGAGGGAGCCGTGGTCGCAGGGAAGGATAAGAGACAAACTAGCACATGAGAGCGCATGGGGAAAACAAATCCCCACAGCAACTGGCTTGAAAAGCAGGAAAGCCTAAATTTCGTGAGTTAAAGCCTGGGGCTTTTTTAAAGGTCAGCATGCTTGGAGCACAAAGGACACTGGGGCAGCTCCTGGAGAAAAGGCAGGGAAAACAGCCCTTGGACATACAGCATGCAAACAGCAATCTGAAGGGCACCTGGGGCACACAGTGGGGAAATGTTAGCTGTTCATCTTGGAAAGTGTCCCGGAGAGGTAGCATTCATGGAGAGACCACTCAAGGAACAAAGGAATAGTTAGGCACCATTTCTCTCCCCCGCCCCTCAGCATAAACACAGAGCCACCTGCAGAAACCAGCCTAGCAGCGACCCTCATTACCTAACTTGCTTACACCAAGTCTCACCACCCCACACGCTGGTGGAACGGTCATCTCAGTCCCGCCTGTCTCACTCCCAGCACAGCAGGCTCCCCGCCTCAGAAGACCAGCCTAAACCCCTGCTCATACCGCATCTCCTGACCCAGGAGTTTTATAAGGCCTTGGTTTCCATGGCAATGGCAAGAGCTCTCATTTCACAAGCAGACTAGAGCACACCTAGCTAAAATGTGCCACATTCAGGCCAGAGACCAAACACCATCCACAACAGGCAAAGAGAGCCTCTCCAGATGACTGGCCTGAAGGATAGGGTGGCCAGGACACAACAGCAGAGCTCTGCCAGCACACACTGGAGATACTTGCAGAAGTGCCAGGCCCTGGGAAACAGGGAACACTACATTTCAGGGCACTACAGGACCGCTTTTTCATAAGGCCATTATCTTTAAGAGCAGGAGACATAACTGACTTTGCTAACACACAGAGATAGACACAGAGACTTAGACAAAATGAGAAGTAAGAGGAATTTATCCCAAATGAAAGAATAGGACAATGCCATAGCCAGAGATGTAAGCAAAACAGATATAATATGCCTGATGGAAATTTAAAATGATGATCATAAGGATACTCAATGAACTTGAGAGAAGAGTGGAGAATATCAATGAGATCCTTAATGAGACGAAGAATAATAAAGAGATAAAGGGGTCAATAAATGAAATGAGAAACATTTTGCTTGATAGAATGAAGAGAAGGCTGGAAGAAGCAGAGGAATGAATTAATGATCTAGAAAACAGTAATGTAATCAGGCTGAACAAAAATGAGGAAAAAGAGTTATGCAACAGGAGAACACTTATGGAACTCAGTGACTATCAAATATAATAACATTCATCTTCTAGGAGTCCCAGAAGACAGAGAAAAGAGAGTAGAGAATTTACTTGAAGAAATAATAGTTGTAAGCTTTCCTAATCTGGGGAACGAAACAGATACCCAGATTCGGGATACAGAGAACTCCCAACAAAATCAACAAAGGCACAACCACACCAAGACATATTGTAATTAAAATGGCAAAATATAGTGAAAAAGAAAAAATATAAAAAGCAGCAAGACAAAGATGATGGTAACATACAAAGGAAACCCCATAAAGTTATCAGATTTTTCAGCAGAAACTTTCCAAGAAAAAGGGGTGGCATGATATATTCAAAGTTCTAGATGGGAAAAACCTGAAGCCAAAAATACTTTATCCAGAAATGCTATCATTGAGAATAGGAGAGTGAGAGTTTCTCAGAGAAACAAAAGCTAAAGGAGTTCATGACAACTAAACCAGCCCTGTAAAAAAATATTAGGGAATCTCTGAGTGCAAAAGGGAAGACTAAAAATGACAGTATAAAGTTTAGAAACACAAAAGCAGTAAAAATGAATAAATCTGTAAGAAAAAAATCAGTCAAGGAACTCACAAATTCAAAGGATGTAAAATATGATCCCATATACCTAAAACAAGGTGGGGGGGCAGGGAGAATGGTTCCAAACTTAAATGACTATCAACTTTATAAGGACTGCAATAGGTATAAGATGTTATATACAAACATAATGATGACCACAAATCAAAACCAGTTATAGATATAAAAAAAAAAAAAAAAAAAAAATGAAGAGAGGACTCCAAAGTATATAACTAAAGAAATTCAGCAAACCATGAAAAAAGGCAAGAAAGGATCAGAGAAAATCCTGAGAAAAAACCACAAAACAAGTAATAAAGTGGCAAAAATACATTTCTACCAAATTACTTTGAATATAAGTGGACTAAACATTCTAATAAAAAGACACAGGTTATTAGAATAGATTTTTTTTAAAAAAAGACTGATCTATTGGCTGCTTACAAGAGACTCATTTTAGACCTAGACACAGATTGAAAGTGAGGGGATGGAGAAGCATCTTTTATGCAAATGGAAAAGAAAGCCAGAGTAGCAATAACTTATATGGGAAAAAACAGACTTTAAAACAAAGACTAGATTCCGAACACCTAAAAATTCAACAGGAAATTGAAGAGAAGAGCAGCAATTCCAGAAACAGAAAATCGACCACTTTCTGAAAGGTAGGACCTGCAGAGAAGTGAATCCAAAGCGATGGGAAGATAGACCGTGGCGGGAGGGCCCGGCAACTGGCAAGCAGTGGAGCAACAGTGCACAAAATCAGAACTTTTAAAAGACTGCTCCACTGAGGGAAATCACTCCAGAGGCTAAGACAGGGTGGAGCCCATGTGGGGACAGCATGGTCTCAGGTCCTGTGGGGCCACAGAAGGATAAGGGGTGCCTGAGTGTCGCAGACCTAGCAGGTATTAGAGCGGGGAAGCCAGCCACAGAGACAACACCAAGGAGTGAGCGCTCAACTCGGGGTACCTTAAACTGTGATCCATGGCACAGTCAGACCACTGCTCTTTGAGCAGGGACCCCGCAAGTGGCAGATCTGGGGACACCTCCCTGGGAGAGCGGCAGCCATCTGCTGCGTTTGGAGACTTGAGGCAGAGCTGTTTGCCAGAGACAGAGATGCTTGGTCACAGGCTGGGTGAGCTCGGAGCACGGCCAGAGGCCAGAGAGATGAGAGTGATTAAGCGCTTTTCTCTAAGGGCGCACTGAGGAGTGGGGCCCCGAGCTCTTGGCTCCTCTGGGCCGGAGATTGGGAGGCCACCATTTTCATTCCCGTCCTCTGGAACTCTATGTAAAGCATTCAGGGAACAAAAGCTCCCGAAATTGAACCCGAGCAGATTACTTAGCCCCATCCCTGGCAATGGCGGTGCAATTCCGCCTCGGACTTGAGAATCACTACAACAGGCTCCTCCCCCAGAAGATCAGCAAGAAATCCAGCCAAGACCAAGTTCACTCATCAAGGAGAACAGCAGAATTCCAGAGGAGTGGAAAGCAAAGTATGGAATTTATGGCTTTCTCCCCATGATTCTTTAGTCTTACAAAGTTAATTTTTAAAAAATTTTTTATTCTTTTTTAACTTTTACTTTCCTCTTTTAATGTTTTTTAACTATTTATCTTAATAATACCTATCATAAATATTTTTTAACCTTCATTATTATAGTCATATTTTATCCTTCATTGTATCAAAATTTATTTGTTATATACACATAGGGTTTTTTCTTCTAAAAAAATTTGGGATTTTTTTTTTTTAAAGATTTTGTTATTTATTTGACAGAGAAAGGGAGATCACAAGTAGGCAGAGAGGCAGGCAGAGAGAGAGGGGGAAGTAGGCTCCCTACTGAGCAGAGAGCCTGATGCGGGACTCAATCCCAGGACCCTGAGATCATCACCTGAGCTGAAGGCAGAGGATTAACCCACTGAGCCACTCAGGCGCCCCTGGGATACAACTTCTAGTAATCAAAACATACCCTAAATCTAGCACAGGGCTTTGTTCGTCTCCAACCTGAGCAAATTCTCTCCACTTTCTTTTTCTTTCTTTTCCCAACGAACTTATCTTCTCCTTTTTTAGAAATAAAAAAATTTTTTTTCATCTTTTTTTTTTTTTTAAAAATTTTTTTTTTTTAAAAAAAAGAGAGAGAGATCACAAGTAGGCAGAGAGGCAGGCAGAGGGGGAGGGAGAAACAGGTTCCCCACTGAGCAGAGAGCCCAATGTGGGGCCCGATCCCAGGACCCTGAGATGAAGACCCGAGCTGAAGGCAGAGGCTTAACCCACTGAGCCACCCAGGCACTCCTAAAATTTTCATCTTTATAGTCATATTCCATCCCTTCATTGTGTTTACCCTTTTGTGTGTGTGTGTGTGTATGTATGTTTTTCTTTCTTTAAAATTATGGAGGGTAGTTTCTTCTAAGAGACCAAAATACTACCCAAATTAAGTGGGTGGCTCTGTTCTATTCAACTATCTAATATATATGTTTTCTTTTCTTTTCTTGCTTTTTCCTTTTTCTTTTTTTTCTGAACTTCTTGACCCCCTTTCTCCCCCCCCCCCCCATGATTTGGGGTCTCTTCTGATTTGGTTAATGCACATTTTCCTGGGGTCTTTGCCACCCTTTTAGTATTCTATTCTCTCCTTCATATATTCTTATCTGGATAAAATAAGAAAAAAGAACAAGAGGCTGTACCGATGGCTAGGGACCTAGTCAATAGGGACATTGGTAATATGTCAGATCTAGTCTTCAGAATGACGATTCACAAGGTGCAAGCTGGGCTCGAAAAAGGCATGGAAGTTATTAGAGAAACCCTAGAAAGAATTAGAATCAAACAAGCTGAAAAAAAAAGAGCTACTAATGAGGTGCAATCAAAAATGGATGCTCTTACTGCTAGGATAAATAAGGCAGAAAAGAGAATAAGGGATATAGAAGACCAAATGACACAGAATAAAGAAGCTGGGCGAAAGAGAGACAAACAACTACTGGACCATGAGGGGAGAATTCGAGAGATAAGTGATACCATAAGGCAAAACAACATTAGAATAATTGGGATTCCAGAAGAAGAAGAAAGACAGAAGGGAGCAGAAGGTATATTGGAGATAATTATTGTAGAGAATTTCCCTAATATGGCAAAGGCAAGAAGCATCAAAATCCAGGAGGCACAGAGAACCCCCCTCAAAATCAGTAAGAACAGGTCCACACCCCGTCATCTAGTAGTAAAATTTACAAGTCTTAGTGACAAAGAGAAAACCCTGAAAGCAGCTCAGGACAAGAAGTCTGTAACATACAATGGTTAAAAACATTAGATTGGCAGCAGACCAGAGAGACCTGGCAGGCCAGAAAGAACTGGCATGGTATATTCAGAGCACTAAGCAAGAAGAACATGCAGCCAAGAACACTATATCCAGCTAGGCTATCATTGAAAATAGAAGGAGAGATAAAAAGGTTCCAGGACAAACAAAAACTGAAAGAATTTGTAAACACCAAACCAGCTCTACAGGAAATATTGAAAGGGTCTTCTAAGCAAAGAGAGAGCCTAAAGTAGACCAGAAAGGAACAGAGACAATATACAGTAATAGTGACCTTACAGGTAATACAATGGCACTAAATTCATATCTCTCAATAGTTACCCTGAATGTAAATAGGCTAAATGCCCCAATTAAAAGACACAGGGTATCAGAATGGATAAAAAAACAAAACTCATCAATATGCTGTCCACAAGAAACTCATTTTATTTATTTTTTTAAAAGATTTTATTTATTTATTTGATAGAGATCACAAGTAGGCAGAGAAGCAGGCAGAGAGAGAGGAGGAAGCAGGCTCCCCGCTGAGCAGAGAGCCTGATGTGGGGCTTGATCCCAGGACCCTGGGATCATGACCTGAGCCGAAGGCAGAGGCTTTAACCCACTGAGCCACCCAGGCACCCCAAGAAACTCATTTTAGACCCAAAGACACCTCCAGATTTAAAGTGAGGGGGTGGAAAACAATCTACTATGCTAATGGACATCAAAAGAAAGCTGGAGTGGCAATCCTTATATCGGATCAATTAGATTTTAAGCCAAAGGCTATAATAAGAGATGAGGAAGGACACTATATCATACTCAAAGGGTCTGTCCAACAAGAGGATCTAACAATTTTAAATATCTATGCCCCTAACATGGGAGCAGCCAACTATATAAACCACTTAATAACAAAAATCAAAGAAACACATTGACAATAATACAATAATAGTAGGGGCCTTTAACACTCCCCTCACTGAAATGGACAGATCATTCAAGCAAAAGATCAACAAGGAAATAAAGGCCTTAAATGACATACCAGACCAGATGGACATCACAGATATATTCAGAACATTCCATCCCAAAGCAATAGAATATACATTCTTCTCTAGTGCACATGGAACATTCTCCAGAATAGACCATATCCTGGGTCACAAATCAGGTCTCAATTGGTACCAAAAGATTGGGATCATTCCCTGCATATTTTCAGACCACAATGCTCTGAAGCTAGAACTCAATCACAAGAGGAAATTTGGAAAGAACCCAAATATATGGAGACTAAAGAGCATTCTTCTAAAGAATGAATGGGTCAATCAGGAAATTAAAGAATTGAAAAAATTCATGGAAACAAATGATAATGAAAACACAACGGTTCAAAATCTGTGGGACATAGCAAAGGCAGTTCTGACAGGAAAATATATAGTGATATAAAAAACAAGAAAGGTCTCAAATACACAACCTAAAACTACACCCAAAGGAGCTGGAGAAAGAACAACAAAGAAAGCCTAAACCCAGCAGGAGAAGAGAAATAGTAAAGATCAGAGCAGAAATCAGTGAAATAGAAACCAAAAACACAACAACAATCAACAACAAATCAACAAAACTGGGAGCTGGTTCTTTGAAAGAATTGATAAGATTGATAAACCCCTGGCCAGACTTATCAAAAAGAGAAGAGAAAGGACCCAAATAAATAAACTCATGAATGAAAGAGGAGAGATCCAGCAAAAAAAATACAAACAATTGTAAGAACATACTATGAGCAACTATACGCCTGCAAATTTGACAATCTGGAAGAAATGGATGCTTTCCTAGAGACATATAAATTACCACAACTGAATCAGGAAGAAATAGAAAACCTGAACAGACCCATAGCCAGTAAGGAGATTGAAGCAGTCATCAAAAATCTCCAAACAAGAGCCCAGGGCCAGATGGGCTTCCCAAGGGAATTCTACCAAATATTTAAAGAAGAATTAATTCCTATTCTCCTGAAACTGTTCCAAAAAATAGAAATGGAAGGAAAACTTCCAAACTCATTTTATGAGGCCAGCATTACCTTGATTACAAAACCAGACAAGGATCCCATCAAAAAAGAGAATTACAGACCAATATCCTTGATGAACACAGATGCGAAAATTCTCACCAAAATACTAGCCAATAGGATCCAACGGTACATTAAAAACAGTACATTATTCACCACAACCAAGTGGAATTTATCCCAGGACTGCAAGGTTGGTTCAACATCCACAAATCAATCAGTGTGATACATTAATAAAAGAAAGAACAAGATCCATATGATACTCTCAGTAGATGATGAAAAAGCATTTGACAAAATACAACATCCTTTCCTGATCAAAACTCTTCAAAGTGTAGGGATAGAGGGCACATGCCTCAATATTATCAAAGCCATCTATGAAAAACCCACAGCAAATATCATTCTCAACAGAGAAAAACTGAGAGCTGTTCCACTAACGTCAGGAACACGGCAGGGATGTCCGTTATCACCACTGCTTTTCAACATAGTACTAGAAGTCCTAGCCTCAGCAATCAGACAACAAAAAGAAATTAAAGGCATCCATATCGGCAAAGAAGAAGTCAAACTATCATTCTCTGCAGATGATATGAAATTTTATGTGGAAAACCCAAAAGACTCCACTCCAAATCTGCTAGAACTTGTATAGGAATTCAGTAACATGTCAGGATATAAAATCAATGCACAGAAATCAGTTGCATTTCTATACACCAACAAGACAGAAAAAAGAGAAATTAAGGAGTCGATCCTATTTATAATTGCACCCAAAACCGTTAAGATACCTAGGAATGAACCTAACCAAAGAGGCAAGAATCCGTACTCAGAAAACTGTAAAGTACTCATGTAAGAAACTGAGAAAGACACAAAGAAATGGAAAAATTTTCCAAGCTCATGGAAGAATAAATATTGTGAAAATATCTGTGCTACCTAAAGCAATCGACATGTTTAATGCAATCTTTATCAAAATACCATCCATTTTTTTTCAAAGCAATGGAACAAATAATCCTAAAATTTATAGGGAACCAGAAAAGACCTCGAATAGCCAGAGTAACATTGAAAAAGAAAGCCAAAGTTGGTGGCATCACAATGCCAGACTTCAAGCTCTATTACAAAGTTGTCATCATCAAGACAGTATGCTACTGGCACAAAAATAGACACATAGATCAATGGAACAGAATAGAGAGTCCAGAAATAGACCCTTAACTCTATGGTCAACTAATATTCGACAAAGCAGGAAAGACTGTCCAATGAAAAAAAGGCAGCCTCTTCAACAAATGGTGTTGGAAAAATTAGACAGCCACATGCAGAAAAATGAAACTGGACCATTTCCTTACACCACACGTGACAACAGACTCAAAATGGATAAAGGACCTCAATGTGAGAAAGGAATCCACCAAAATCCTTGAGGAGAACACTGGCAGCAACCTCTTTGACCTCAGTTGCAGCAACTTCTTCCTAGGAACATCGCCAAAGGCAAGGGATGCAAGGGCAAAAATGAACTATTGGGACTTCATCAAGATCAAAAGCTTCTGCACAGCAAAGGAAAGAGTTATCAAAACCAAAAACAACTGAGAGAATGGGAGAAAATATTTGCAAATGACATATCAGATAAAGGGCAAGTATCCAAAAGCTATAAAGAACTTATCAAACTCAACACCCAAAGAACAAATAATCCAATCAAGAAATGGGCAGAGGACATGAACAGACATTTCTGCAAACACGACATCCAGATGGCCAACGGACACATGAAAAAGTGCTCCACATCACTTGGCATCAGGGAAATACAAATGAAAACCACAATGAGATACCACCCCACACCAGGCAGAATGGCTAAAACTAACAAGTCAGGAAATGACAGATGCTGGGGAGGGTGTGAAGAAAGGGGAACCCTCCTACACTGTTGGTGGGAATGCAAGCTGGGGCAACCACTCTGAAAAACAGCATGGAGGTTCCTCAAAAAGCTGAAAACAGAGCTATCCTACAGCCCAGCAATCGCACTACTGGGTATTTACCCTAAAGGTACAATTGTAGTGATCCAAAGCTGGGGCAATCACTCTGAAAAACAGCATGGAGGTTCCTCAAAAAGCTGGAAATAGAGCTATCCTACAGCCCACCAATCGCATTACTGGGTATTTACCCTAAAGATACAAATGTAGTGATCCGAAGCTGGGGCAACCACTCTGAAAAACAGCATGGAGGTTCCTCAAAAAGCTGAAAATAGAGCTATCCTACAGCCCACCAATCGCACTACTGGGTATTTACCCTAAAGATACAAATGTAGGGATCTGAAGGGGCACGTGCACCCGAATGTTTATAGCGGCAATGTCCACAATAGCCAAACTATGGAAAGAACCTAGATGTCCATCAATAGATGAATGGATAAAGAAGAGGTGGTGTGTGTGTATAATGGAATACTATGCAGCCATCAAAAGAAATGAAATCTTGCCATTTGCGATGACATGGATGGAACTAGAGGGTATTATGCTTAGCAAAATAAGTCAATCAGAGAAAGACAATTATCATATGATCTCCCTGATATGAGGATGTTGAGAAGCAACATAGGGGGCTTGGGGGGGGGGTAGGAAAAGAATAAATGAAATAAGATGGGATTGGGAGGGAGACAAAGCATAAGAGACTCTTAATCTTACAAAACAAACTGAGGGTTGCTGGGGAGAGGCGGGCAGGGAGAGGGTGGTTGGGTTATGGACATTGGGGAAGGTATGTGCTGTGGTGAGTGCTGTGAAGTGTGTAATCCTGGCGATTCACAGACCTGTACCCCTGGGGCTAATAATACATTCTATGTTAATAATAATTTTTAAAAAAAGACTATAATGTGCGACAAAGAAGAACACTATATGACAATAAAAGGGACAATCCAACAAGAAGATGTAACAGTTTAAATATTTATGCAACCAACATAGGAGCACCCAAATAACAAAACAGTGAATAAAAACATAAAGGAAGTAAATGATACTAATACTATAACAGTAGTGCACTTTAACACCCTACTCATACAAGGGACAGATCATCTAAACAGAAAATCAACAAGGAAACAATGGCTTCGAATAACAGACGGGCCAGGTGGATTTAACAGATATATACAGAACATTACATCCTAAAAGAGCAGAATACACATTCTTTTCGAGTATGTGTGGAACATTCTCCAGAATAGATCATATATTGCACTACAAAACAAGCCTCAACAAATTAAAAAAGACTGAAGTCATACTGACATCTCTACTGACCACAGTGCTATGAAACTAGAAATTAACCACAAGGAAAAAAATCTGGAAAGAACATAAATATATGCTACTAAACAATGAATGGGTCAACCAGGAAATAAATATAAAAAGGTACATGGAAACAAAGGAAAATGAAAATACAGAGGCTCTAAACTTCTGGGATACAGCAAAAGTGGTCCTAAGAAGGAAGTATATAGCAATACAGGTCTTCCTTAAGAAGCAAGAAAAATCTCAACCTAATCTTACACCTAAGGAAACTAGAAAAAGAATAACAAGCAAAGCCTAAAGCCAGCAAAAAAGAAAATAAAAGATTAGAGCACAAGTAAATGATATAAAAACTAAAAACGCAACAGAACAAATCAATGAAACCAGTAATTGTTTTCTTGAGGGGGGGGGAAGAATCAGTAAAACAGATAAACCCCTGGCCAGACTCATCAAGAAAAAAAGAGAAAGAACCAAAAATAGTATCAAATGAGAGAGGAGAAACAATAACACCCAAAATACAAACAATTTTAAGAGACTACCAGGAAAAACTATGCCAGACTGGACAACCTAGAAGAAATGTGTAAGTTCCTAGAAACTAATACCCAAACTGAAACAGGTAAGATATAGAAAATTTGAACAGACTAATTACCAGCAATGAAATTGAATCAGTAATCAAAAAACTCCCAACAGACGTTCAGAGCCAGAGGGCTTCACAGGCAGAGTCTACCAAATGCTTGAAGAAAAATTATTATCCATTCCTCTCAAAGTATTAAAAAAAAAAGAGAGAAAGGAAAGCTTCCAAATTCATTCTATGAGGCCATTATCACCCTGACACCAAAACCAGATAAAATTACTACACACACACACACACACACACACACACAGAACCAAAGGCCAGTATCTCTGATGAACACAGATGCAAAAATTCTCAACAAACTACTAGCAAATCAAATTCAATAATACATTAAAAATACATTAAAACAATCATTCGCCACGATCAAGTGGGATTTATTCCTGGGATGTAAAGGTGGTTCAATATTCACAAATCAATCAATGTGATATATCACGTTCACAAGAGAAAGGATAAAAACCCTATGATCATTTCAATAGATGCAGAAAAAGCATTCCATAGCATACAAGATCCACTCATGATAAAAACCCTCCACCTTTGTGGAGGAAACATACCTCAACATAAAAGGCCAAATATGAAAAACCCACAGCAAACAACATTCTCAAAAAACTACACTTTTTCCCTAAGATCAGGAACAAAATTGCTCAACACAGTACTGAAGTGTTAGCCACAGCAATCAGACAACAAAAAGGAAAATAAGAGTCCAAATTGGTAAGGAAGAAGTAAAATTTTCACTATTTGCGATGACATGATCCTATATATAAAAAAACCTTAAAGACCACCAAAAACCTGCTAGAGCTGATACATGAATTCAAAGGTCACAGAATACAAAACCAATGTATAGAAATCTCTTGTCTTTCTATACACCATTAATTAAGCAGCAGCAAGAGAAATTAAGAAAACAATCCTATTCACAACTGCACCAAAAACCATTAAGATACCTAGGAATAAACCTAACCAAAGAAGTAAAATGCCTGTACTCTGAAAACTACAGAACACTTATGAAAGAAACTGAAGAAGACACAAAGAAACGGAAAGGCATTCCACGCTCATGGGTTGGGAAGAACAAATATTGTTAAAATCTCTATACTACCCAAAGCAATCTAAGATTTAATGCAATCCCTATCAAAATACCAATTGCATTTTTCCCAGGACTGGAACAAACAATCTTAAAATTTGTAGGGAATCACAAAGACCCTGAATAGCCCAAACAATCTGGAAAAAGAAAAACAAAGCTGGAGGCATCACAATTCCAGACTTCAAGCTCTATTACAAAGCTGTAGTCATCAAGACAGTATGATACTGGCACAAAAAAAGTAGACACACTGATCGATGAAAAGGAACAGAAAACCCAGAACTGGACCCACAACTATCTGGCCAACTAATCTTGACAAAGCAGGAAAGAATATTCAATGGAAAAAAGAGTCTCTTCAACAAATGGTTTGGGACAACTGATAGCCTCATTCAAAAAAATGAAATGGACCACTTTCTTATACCATACGCAGAAATAAATTAAAAATGGATTAAAGACCTAAATATGAGACCCGAAACCATAAAAATCTTAGAAGAGAACACAGGCAGTAATTTCTCTGACAATGGCTGTAGTAACACCTTTCTAGACATGTCTCCTGAGGTGAGGAAACAAATGCAAAAATAAACTATTGGGACTACATAAAAATAAAGCTTCTGCACCAAAGGAAATACTCAGCAAAACTAAAAGGTAACCTACAGAATGGAAGAAGATATTGCAAATGACATATCCGATGAAGAGAGTGTCCAAAACATATTAAAAACTGATATAACACCCAAAAACCAAATAATCCAATTAAAAATGGGCAGAAGACATGAACAGACATTTCTCCAAAGAACATATCCAGATGGCCAACAAAGGACACATGAAAAGATGCTCATTATCCCTTATTATCAGGAAAATGCGAATCAAAACTATGATGAGATACCACCTCATACCTCACAGAATGGCTAAAATCAACAAAAAACCCAATAGGTGTTGCCAATGATATGGAGCAAAAGGAACTCTCCTGCACTGTTGGTAGGAATGCAAACTAGTGCAGCCACTGTGGAAAACAATATGGTGGTTCCTCAAAAAAGGCAAAAATAGGGGCGCCTGGGTGGCTCAGTGGGTTAAAGCCTCTGCCCTCGGCTCAGGTCATGCACTCAGGGTCCTGGGATCAAGCCCCGAATCAGGCTCTCTGCTCAGCAGGGAGCCTGCTTCCCCCCCCTCTCTGCCTGCTTCTCTGCTTACTTGTGATCTCTGTCAAATGAATAAATAAAATCTTAAAAAAAAAAAAAAAAAAAAAGGTAAAATAGAGCTACCCTATGATCCAGCAATTGCACTGTTGGGTATTTACCCAAATAATATAAAATACAGATTCAAAGGGATACATGTACTCCCATATTTACAGCAGCATTATTTACATAGCCAAGATATGGAAGTGGCCCAAATATCCATTCGTTGATGAACGGATAAAGAAGATGTAGTATATGCGTATCATGGAATATTACTCAGGCATAAAAATGAATGAAATCTTGCCATTTGCAAAGATATGGATGGAGCTAGAAGTATAATGCTACACAAAATAAGTCAGAAGGATAAATACAGATGATTTCCCTCATAAATGGAATTTAAGAAAGAAAGCAAAGGAGCAAAGGGGGAAAAAAAGGAGACAAACCAAGAAGCCGACTCTTAACTATAGAGAACAAAGAAATAGTTACCAGAGGGGAGGTAGGTGGGGGAGTGGGGGGAAAAGATCATGGAGATTAAGAAGTACATTTGTTATGAGGAGCATTGGTGACTGAAATAAAACTTAGGGTTGTCTGGGTGGCTCAATTAAGCATCTGCCTTCAACTCAGGTCATGAACCTATAGTCCGGGACTGAGCCCTGTGTCGGGCTCCCTGCTCAGGGAGGGAATCTGCTTCTCTCTCTGCCCCTCATCCTGCTCATGCTCTCTCTCTCTCAAATGGATAAATAAAATAAAAATATATAATAAAAACGCTGTTGGTATTTTGATAGGGACTACAATAAATCAGAAGATTGCTTTGGGTGGTATAGACATTTTAACAATACTTGTCCTCCCAATCCATAACACAGAGTATCCTTCCATTTCTTTGAGTCATCTTGAATTTTTCATCAGTGTTTTATAGTTTTCGGAGTACACGTCTTTCACATCCTTGGTTAAGTTTATTTCTAGGTATTTTATTATTTTCGGTACAATTATAAATGGGACTGTTTTCTTAATTTCTCTTTCTGCTGCTTCATTGTTAGTGTATAGAAATGCAACCAATTTAGGGGTGCCTGGATGGCTCAGTTGCTTAAGCATCTGCCTTTGGTTCAGGCCACATTCTCAGGGTCCTGGAGCCCCATGTTGGGTTCTCCAGTGAGCGGGGAGTATGCTTCTTCCTCTGCCTCTCTTCCCACTCATGCTTGTAGTCTCTGTCTCTCTCAAATAAATACAATCTTAAATCTTAAAAAAAAAAAAAAAGGGGGGGGAAGAAAGGAGGTCTGATGTTTACTGCAGGGCCCATACCATCAAGAACCATATCTCATCTATTTCTGAACCCTAGACTTTAGCTCACTAAAATTACGTAGGTTCAAATTTATTCTAAATCACTACATAAAGTCAAATTATATTTAGTGTACTTTCAGTAGGCAGGGGAAAATACAATTTATTTTAAGAAGCTTTCAGTTAAAATAAAAATTTAAGTTAAAATGATAAACTTCAGGGGATATTCCTGGTCTATTTGGAGAACCAGAATGTTCGTGGTAGCTAGTTATACTATGATGACATGTAACTGTATACAAATGAACATGTCTATTATAAATCATGATTCTTGCTCTTATCATTTCAGAAACTTGAGCCCAAATTCAAGCAGTGAGGACAGAGATTGCACTCATAACTTTTCCTACATAAAACAGAGCAGAGTTATGCCTTTCACATATAGAATCCACGAAAGAGGAGTTACACTACAATGACACGTTATAATATGAAGTATCCTATGTTTCACATAGCCATTTCATTACAGAATTGCTTTTAACCTAGATATTGCTCAAGATGGCTAAGCAGTAACTTTTTAAAGACTCCAGTGAGAAACGTAGATGACATAAAGCCCTTTACCTCCATTCTCATGATAATCCTATTGTTTCTGGTTGTGATGCTCATCGCATGCTGAAACCTCAAATCTCTGGCTTGAAGACCTAATTCTTGATATAAGTCTGTTTTCTTCTTTTCTATAAAAGAAATATTTTTAACAAAACAAGTGGGCCAAACCAATTAATGGAAGACTTTAGTATCAGAGCACCCCTTCCACCATCATTTTCTACTACCAAAAACAAGTCAAAAGGAGTCTTTAATAGCTATTTTTAACCTCAAAGACATAAAAATTTAGTCAAACTCTAATAATTCCTTTTTCATCTTATTCATACTTCATAAAATTTCTTTGCATTTAGATGTCTCTTGGGACCAGTATAAAAAACCACAGCCACACACAATTAAGACTTACAATATCAATTTCCAGCTCTAGAGACACGTCATTTTTTAAAAATACAGATTATACAGAACTACGTTTCCAATGTTTTCTCTCATCAGTATTTAAAATCTGAGAACAGAGAACTGAATTTTCTTGGTTCTTGGACTAAGAGAAAACGAGAAGATAGTCGGTTTTCTCACTAGATTCTCCCACCAGAAAACTAACCTTATTACTCAAGAGAAATCATAATGGATGAAGGAACTCAAGAAGTGGTTAACGTGGCATCTATAGTTGTAGTGTCCAATCACACCTGTGACAGAGCACTAAGTGGAACAGTCATTTGAAGGCGATAATGGGCCAAAAATACCCCAAATTTCCCACCACGATCTCAGCAACAGCAGGAACAGGATCATGGGGCTGGAAGCACATGGGAAATCTGAATGAAGCCTGCATCTAAGGTCAGAGAGTAAAGTGATGCTTAGCTTCCTTTTACAAAGTCACTGTCCATAAGCGCAATCA
This sequence comes from Taxidea taxus jeffersonii, assembly GCA_003697995.1. NCBI lineage: Eukaryota > Metazoa > Chordata > Mammalia > Carnivora > Mustelidae > Taxidea > Taxidea taxus. Next base: position 17,208 of record ML108677.1, read on the forward strand.
TCAGCAGAGTGCCATCTAGTGCCCTGTCCCTCCAGTCTTGTCCCTCACTGCCATCACAACATCAGCAGTATTATGTAAATCTGCCTTAAATGTGGAACAGGAGCTGTACATGAGGACTAGGGTGTGGAAAGGGAGACTAAAGAAAAGAAACAAAATGTACTCCAGCTGGATACTATCCTCTGCTCTCAAAAAGTTCCTTTAACTTTCTGTTAGAGAGAAAGTGGCTCCTGCTAAAAACCAGAAACCAATTCTGGGAGAACACGCACAGTCCAGGTGTTGCCAGTTCCAATTAGGACTAGTGGACAAATGCAGAGGATAGATCTCTTTCAACACACCCCCCCCACACAAAGAATATTCTACTCAAAACACTGCGATTTCTTGATTTCCATGAGATTCACTCATTCACTGATTTATAAGAAAACAAAAGATACTCACCAAAAGAAGTAACATTTCCTTCTTTGTCAAATTTTGTCTAAAGAGAGAAAATAAAACCAAAATATTATTTTCTCCCAAATGAGTATGCTCTTTACAGTATTATACCATATAGCATTACGAGAGCTCCCAAATGTGGAAGTGCACAGGTCTTAACTGCTTCTTTAGGTTAAATTTGGTTATGAGTTAGGGGTTAAAAGAACCCCTTTTTCTTCTGCTAGGGCAAATGTGACCTTTAACTGGAATCTGGAAATCTCATAAAGGAGTATCAGTTGTGTTACTAGGCAACACTGCTTATGGTAAAAATGCCCAATGCCTGGTAGATTTCATGGGATAAGGAAGACTATGAAAGAGTTATGGATAGGAAGTCATCCCACTGTTTCTCCCTCAGTGGGGTGGCTTTTATAACTGGCCATGTTTCTTGCAGGAACTATGCATGGGCCTTGGAGATGATTACAAGAGATACCAGCACTAAAAGGCATAGGGATTCTAAGCCAAGGCGGAACTCACACCCACCTTTAAGAACATCAACCCTTTGCACCTCAACGGTCAAACAAGGTCCAGAGAAACCACTGGATGGCTGCAAGGACTTCTCTGGAAGAAGAAACATCTGATGCTGTCCTTTCCATTTCCTATCTGTTAGCCTTCTGAACAGAGTGAGACCACATGTGGCTCATCCTGTGAATCTAAGTAGTGGAGGCTACGGAGCCTGGTAAGTGTTGCGGAATCAACAAAGATTTACAGAAAAGGCCTCTTCTGGATTTTTTTTTTTTTTTTAAGATTTTATTTATTTATTTGACAGACAGAGATCACAAGTAGGCAGAGAGAGAGAGGGAAGCAGGCTCCCTGCTGAGCAGAAAGCCCAGGACTCTGGGATCATGACCTCAGCGAAAGGCAGAGGCTTTAACCCACTGAGCCACCCAGGTGCTCTCTTCTGGCTTTTTGAAGAGAGGACATGACGCAGAAAACAAATTATTTCCTATAAAGCAGAGGAAACATTTTTGTGAAATACTTGTCCACAAGTATTGAATACTTGTCCAGTTTGAATATGTGCTGGAATGTACTAATTACTACTAAATATGCATGTTCGGAAAGACCTGAAGTTACAAGCACTGGGTCACTACCCTGGGAATGTGTGCGTGCTCTGTTAACAGCAACAGAATAAAACCCCACAGTGCATATTGTAGCTTGTTTTTCATGAGCAAAGGTCAGTATGAGTACCGTAAGCCATCAGTGTTAAAGGGCAAATTATATCAAAAGAAACTTTATTTTGTGTAATACAGACTAACTTTCCTCTAGTTTATTTCACAAATAATGTATTTGCTGCAGAAAATTTGAAATAAAAACACATCACGTGAAGAAAGACAAATTTTGGAGAAAACGATACCAGTGTTTTACTGAATGTCCTCCCAGACCTTTCCTACTCATATATATTAATGTTATACTTTTCTGCACTCTCTCCTCCATTTTCAACTTAACATGAGTATTTTTTATCTCAGTATTTATCTTCACTATTTTTCTTTAATGAGATATTTTCTGATAAAAAAATCATACAAACTGATTTTTTTTAATGTTTATCTTGTAAAGTAACATCATCTAGAGTTATTGGCAAGCTCTCATTTCTAACAGTATCAACTAATTTTCTTTCTCTTTTTTAAAGTAACATGTAATGTATTATTTGTTTCTGGGCACAGGTCTGATTCATCAGTACACAATTCACAGCAAATAGTATCAACTGATTTTTTTAGGTGTTCTTGGTATGCAATGATTTCACCTGCAAAGAACCTTCTTTCAATATTTAGTATTTGAATTTATTCCTAACCAAACTGGTCAGATGTTCTAGAACGCTGAATAACAGTGATAACTTTCACATGTAATTCTGGGGGTTATGTTGTTTGTATAGTTTATGAGGAAAATAAACTCATGTAAGTAAGCCTAACTAATGATGATGATAATGGCTAATATATATATTGAATGCTTACATGGGTGAGGATTTTACATACAGTGTAAATTGTTGTCTCACAACAATTCTATAAGGTAGGTACTATCACCCCCAGTTTACAGATGAGAAAACAAAGGCATAAAAATGTTACCATACTCTGTTCAGGTCCACCAAGTTAATAGTAAGAGGTAGAGCTGAGATCTGAATTTACAGATGCTAGTTCAGAACAAGCACATTACCTTTTGTAATTCAACTTTTTTTTTTTTGAAAAAAGTAAAGCCCGACAAAAAAGTTGCAAGAATATCTTACAGCCAATTCCCCTGTGA
>ML108677.1:20307-51413 GCA_003697995.1 Taxidea taxus jeffersonii
CTAGGCAAAACACAAAGACAAAAGGACTTACAAGTATAATGATTCACCATAAAACAAAAAATAAGTATTATCTTGGTGGACCAGTCCAACCCAGTTAACTCAGGAAGTATGGGAAATACTTTGTGTAAGTTATCAAATGTACCATACATACTCACCACAGTAAACACTGGGGCTACACTGGCCAAAGTGGCTTGAGAGACATCGGAAGTTCTAAACCGGTGCATTTCACCTGAAGAATAAATTAGAGAATTCTCTGTAAGCATACAATAGGTATTAACATACGACTACAATATAACTGTCCTATTACATGGTCTTCAGACTACTTTACTATCTTTTGGAAACTTTCCTAGAGGAAAAAGAAACACTTTTACTTGCTAACGTTAACATCTGTAGGGGATTATGTTAGATTTGGCAGGGAATGATTTTGAAAAGTAATGGTTTAGGCGAGGTACTAGAATAATTTATGGATTCCAAACACTTTTATTCTAAGTGTTACTGGTATCTCAAAGTCAAATGAACAAATGCCTAACAGTGTTCTGAGATTAAAATGTAATCTTTTTTTGCATAGTTTAAAAAGGCTCTTCATGAAAATTATACTGGTACATATATTTTAGAAAGCATAGATCCTAAAATACCACCAGTTTTAGCATTCCAATATTAGGATTATTTGACCTATAAATTATGAAGCCTAGATTTTACTTCCATATTAGTTTTTCCACATTACATAGTGACTACTTATGAAATAAGCCATTGAACTGGAGTGCAGACCCCCGTGAACTGGAATGAAGAAAAATCCTTATTTGAAAATAAATATTTAAAATGTGATTAGATGGAGTTGAAGTGATTTCTGAAGTGCAATCACATAAATTTAATGACTGACAAAGGACACCATTCAAAATACTAAACATAAAAGCAACGGACAGAAAGTGTAAAAATATTACCAATTATTTTCTGCTTCCAAAGTAACCATGCTGACTCCATGGAATGTGCAGATACATTCTCATTTCGGATCTCATTCCTTCCCATTACATATAGTGCCTCATGTAATCTGTAGGCATCTGAGGTTGGTTGTTTCCCCAAGTTAGATAAAATGCTTCCATTGAGATTCATTTGCTAATCAGCCACAAGTTAGATGTTTGGGATTCTGAATCTCAGTGTTTGTCCTAAAACAGCAGTTGGGCTGAAACTGGGTTCCCAGGAGTTATTAAAGGAGGGAATATGGGGAGTACCCCAGTTCAGACTCTAGTGAGTGTGGGAAAGGAGGTGGTGATGTTACTTTAGAAGACTTTTGAGTATAAAACTGAGAAAACTTGAGAACAGCGCAATCCTTTTGAGAGCCATACACTTCAGTGTCGCCGGTTTCTGAGCAATATTAGCACCTGCATTCTGACATTTGTGAAAATGTTAACATATCAGCGTGCTTTATCATTGGGCGAAAAAATAAATAACCCCGATTCCTCCTCCCCACTACTCTGACCCCTGCAGCTTGTTAGAACGTACTTGAAAACAGAGCTCTCCCAGGAGCAACTCTTACTACGAAATCCTGCCTTCAGCCTCATCTACAGGTGCTTCCCCATTCCTTAATTGAACAACTGGAAAAACGCATCAACGCGCAAAGGGAAAAAGACTGGGAAGAAAAAAACCACTTAGGGGTTAACCTGTCGTTTTAAAAAAACAAAACACACACAAACGCTTCGCACAAGAGCACTCCACCGGGGAGATCTGCAGCGAGGGCGTGAGGGCCCCAGGGGGTCACCGCGCACCGGCGGGTCCGCACTGGGGGCCACCAGCACTCCCGGACGGGCGCCCCAAGGGCGGACCCGGGTCCGAGGCCTGCGCAGAGCGCTGGGTAGCCACGGCCACGCCGGGTGGGGTCGGGCAGTCGGGTCAGGGCCCTGGGGACAGCGCAAGACCTGCGTACTGGGCTGCGGGGCGGGGGGCGCAGTACCTGCCACGCGGGGCCGGACGGGTGCGCACAGCGGCGCGGCCCGGCTCTGCCTGAGGAGTTGGGCCGCGCGGCCGCAGGCGGCAACGGGGCGCGCCCCAGGGGTCAGGCTCTGGGCCAAAGTACACAGCGTGCGCCGCGGCAACCCCACGACGCTGGGCAGCAGCCGGCTCAGGCTCCGCAGGCATTCCATGGCGCTGGAGCGAGCTGAAGTTCGCCCTCACACCCCAGGCCCTCATGCCGGTCAGTGGCTGGTTTGCCGGCACCGTAGGGACCCGGCGCGGGCGCTTAAAAGTGTGACCGCAGCGTACTGAGCATGCGCGGGGCGCGTCGCGCCTGCGCCTCCCCTACCGCGCATGCTCGGAAGGTATCTTTGGGGCGCGCTCCTTGCGTCCCGTGGCCAATCGGAGTTCGCGTCTCGTACCTGGAAAGGGCGGGGGGGAAGGGCTTGGGCTGGTGGGCGGGTCGCGCCTACCTGTGCGGCGGGGGCTGTGGGACCTAGATCCGACCCTTGCGCCCTTGGAGAGGTCAGCCGCGCGCGGGACGGGTTATTATCCCTAGTAACTAGGGATGGGAAGCTGTGTACCATGCTTTGCAGTTTCTGGAGCATTTTCATGCAGATGATAAAATGCGCAATTTGGAAGTGAGGAAGTTATGCCCATTCCTAACTCAATTTGTATTTAAATTTATTGTAGTAGAAACAATTAACTGCACTATGGAATGAAGTACTAAACTACTGCGACTCAATACTGAGGAACATAAACCCACAAGATTTACACTCTGTGTTTAATCAGCTGCAAGACTGTCGATTTCAAGAAATCGTTACTTTATGTACCACCAAGAAAGAAAAAAATGCTGATAAATTATGCTTTCTAATTATATCATTTCAAGACTCATCCTAATTTTGGTCTTTAAATATGAAAAAAAAAAGTGGGTTTTAGAAGTGATTAAATACAGCATACATTTTTTAAAAGATTTTATTTATTTGGCAGAGAGAGATCACAAGTAGGGAGAGAGGCAGGGACCGGAGAGGGGAGCAGGCTCACTGCTGAGCAGAAAGCCCAGGACCCTGAGATCATGACCTGAGAGGCAGAGGCTTAACCCACAGAACCACCCAGGTGCCCCTATATGCATATTTTTAAGTGAGTTAATAGACTTGTCCCTTCCACAGTAGTGATACAAGACAGACATGAGTTTCACAGATTTCCATTCAATCACTATGTATAAACAGCTAAGGAAACACAGCAGAGGGCTTTTTTTTTCCCCCCTGTAGGGTATTGAGAATGAAGCTGAATTAGGAAGCCAGTACACAGAAGACTTCACAGAAGAGAGGATGTTTGATTTTAGCATTGAGAGAAAAGGAGAACATCAAGCATTGAAATCCAGAAAGAACCTACCTGGTAGATTTTCCATTTTACTAACAGCTTCAGTGATGAAACATTTCTTCCAAAAACATGCCTTCGGAGACCATTCTATGAGATAATGTAATAATTCTTCTTTTTTTTAAATTAACCCCAGCTCAGTGAGACAGCTCTGTTTAAGATATCCTTGCAAAGTCTTAGAAAAGCTCTGGGGACCTGGCCAGACTCATCGCCCTGCAATTCATGTCAAGGATTTGGAATTTAATCTGGGAAGTGTGGAAGCCATGGGGTGACTTCAATGAGCAGAGAGGCAATGATCTGATCTATGTTTAAGTGGATCGTTCCGGCTGTGTGGGGAAGAGATTACAAAGAGTTAAGTGTAGAGATAGTGATGGTGGATATTTTGCCTAAACAACTGAGCAGTCATGGTGCCATGTACTAGAATGGAGGAAGTTTAGTTGGAGATCAGTTTATGGGATGGCATTTGTTTCGGGACATGTTAAATTTGAAAGCTTTGCCAAACAGATTTCTAAGCAAGGTATCAAGTAAGAGTCTCGAGTTTGGGGGAGATGTTGGTGGTAGACATATATAGTGGGGGCCATATAGAGGTATTTGAAGTCCTAAGGGTAAGTAAGATCTCTTAGGAAGTGAGACAGCAAACAGAAAAGTTCTTATGATTGAACTCTAGATCCTCTAGCGTTTAATGGTTAAAGACAAGAGATGGATCCAACAGAAGAATATGAAAAGGGGTGGCCAGGAAAGGAGTAAAATCAAAGGGTGGAATCCTTGAAGCAGAAGAAAGTGTTTCAGGAATGAGGAAGTGCTCAGTTATGTCAACTGCTACTGACAAGTGAGCTGAGAAATGAGCATTGCCTCTGTTGGACGTGACACTTTGGAGTTTCCTGGTGATCTTGGCAGGAGCAGTTTCCATAGAGGGGTAGGGAATGGGATCTGGATTGTCATCTTCCTGTTCAACCCAAGCCATGACAGAATCCCAGAAGACTTCGGCACCTGTATAACAATTTAGCCTTCAGCTTCTTTACTCTCTTTCCTTAGCTCTGGAGCCCCAAAGCATGTCAGTTGCCTCAAACAAGGCTCACACTCTGCACAGTGTTCTCATCCAGAACTGTTTTGTGTCAGAAATACCAATATTACACTCTCTGACCCTAATCTCCTCTAGGCTTTATACCCACACCAATCCTATTCTCCCACCAGACCCTTGCCGGCTCTTCTCCCTTCTCTACCTAGCCCAGATTATGTAACTCATCATCTGAAACCACTATGACTAGTACTTGGAACACATGGCATTCATAGGGTGTAATCATAGAAGACACTTTATTTTTGTCCCTGCAAACCTGCTGAGTGGGGCTAGTCCTTCTCTGGCCTCTTAAAAACTTGGGTGGGTTCCATGACTCTCCTGGTCTCTCAGTCCTATGTTCGCTCAGGCATCAATTCAGTAATTGAAAATGTCCACTCCATATACTAGTTTCCATTCAATAATTTGCAGTATCAGACCCTGTACACTAATCACTGCTGCAATCTTCATTCAAGAAAAGACTTGATTCCTCTCTTCTTGTTGAGCCTGGAGGCAACAAAGAATTTTTGGTGTGGCTAGAGATCCCAGTCAGCTCCCCCAATCTCTTCCCACCCCCTTTCTTATTCTGTGGCTGCCATTTCTGACTTGCCTGGGGCAGTGAGGCCAAGTAAGAATGAATGGAACATTTTTACCAAAAGATGGCATTGTGCTCTCCATAGTCAGGGCAGGTTTTAAAGATGACCTCTTTGTGGGCTGGTCCAGACTTCTCTGGAAGTCCTCCCCGTCCCCCAGGCCTATCTGGTTGCCATTCTTTTGATATGAACAGTGACCCTCCTGATCATTTACAGATTCTACCTCTTCTTGTCTCAAATGACCAGGTTTCTCTCTTCCCTACATGCTGCTCTTTTGGGCAGGGTCCTTTAAAAAAACAACCCAGACTGATTTCCCCATTGTCACGTCTATACCCCAGGATTCGTACACCTATCCCCTGCTTAGGTATGAGCCTGTGTGACCTTTTTAAGCCATTGCAGGAATCTTAAGAAGTTCCTCTCACTAGACTTGAAGTGAGTGGAATCTTTCTCTGGAAGATTTTTTAAATCTTCTACACAGTGTCTGCCCTTGAGTCTTCAGCCTTCTAATCCTTTTATGTCTTCCACTCAGATGCTAGGTCCAAGAGTTGTGTAATGGCTTCTGAGAATATTCTCTTTGAAATTTACATTTGGTGATTCATCTGGTGACAGACTATGGTGCTGGTTCCCCCCTCGACACCTCAGTGTAAACACTTATATTCCTCAGCACCCTTGAATCTTTGCACTTCTTGTATTCATTGATGAAGTTGTTTATTTCACTAGTACTTGTGGAGCCTTTTTTTAGGTTCTAGGGATAGAGAAGTGAAGGAAACAAAGTATCAATCTATAGTGAGTTGAAAACTGGCCCCTCAGAATCTCAGAATGTGACCCTATATGAAAGCAGAGACTTTGCAGGTTTAACTAGCTAAGAGCTTCAAGATGAAATCATTCTCGATATAGGGTGTGTCCTAAATTCAATGACTTGTGTCTTTACCAGAGAAAGGAGAGGGAGACTTGAACACTCAGAACCATGGGAAGGTGGGGGCAGCCACAAGCCAAGGACACTAGAAGCCACCAGAAGCCAAAAGAAGCAAGGATGGATTCTCCCCTAGAGCCTTTAGGGGGACGGTGGTCTTGCTGATATTATTAATTTCGGTCTTCTAGCATAGAGCTGTGAGAGGATAATGTTCTGGGTTTTTTTTTTTTTTTTTTTAAGATTTTATTTATTTATTAGTTAGAGAGAGAGCGAGCGAGCACAGGCAGACAGAGAGGCAGGCAGAGGCAGAGGGAGAAGCAGGCTCCCTGCGGAGCAAGGAGCCCGATGTGGGACTCGATCCCAGGACGCTGGGATCATGACCTGAGCCGAAGGCAGCCGCCCAACCAACTGAGCCACCCAGGCGTCCCTGTTCTGTTGTTTTAAGCCTGGGTTGTGGTACTTTGTTTCGGCAGCCCTAGGAAATTCATATACTGATTTCCTGTAGCTTAATTCTTAGTTGATTGGGGCCCATAAAATTCTGATCTGACCTTAGTACGACCTGATAATTATTTTACTACCTTCTCTCAGCAACCCCCACCCTGCTTTCCCCTAATACTTCTAAATCTTTACTGATTCACTCAAACCTTTTTTTTTTTTTAAGATTTCATTTATTTATTTGACAGGGAGAGAGGGAACACAAGCAGGGGAAGTGGGAGAGGGAGAAGGAGGTTTCCCACTGAGCAGGGCTCGATGCAGGGCTCAATCCCAGGACCCTGGGATCATGACCGAGCTGAAGGCAGACGCTTAAAGACTGAGCCACCCAGGCATCCCGTGCTCAAACCTCTTATTCCCTCCCAGCTCCATCACCAGATGGAGCACTCTGCCATCATTTAAGGTACAAAATAATTTTGCTGAGGGGAAATACAGTGATACAGAGCAAAAGTAAATTAGACATTATAGTTTTATGTTTCCCTCCGGTTTAATTTGCTGTTAAGTTCAGACTTCTGTGACCCTTTACTGTTTTTTTTTTTATTTTAAAAGATCTATCCCTTTAAAGAAGACATTTTCTTCACACACAGTAGACATTAAAGTATCCCAATCTAATGTTACCAGACTCCAGAGCTGAGTTAAATTTTATTTTTCTTTGTTTTACAACTTAAACGTGTGTCCTGATTGCTTTGTGCCCATGACCCGAAACTGCAAGGCCAGCCTTTAAACCCACATCGTCTTCACACACAGCACCTGCTGTGGTAAGTCTGCTTCTCTGGGGTCTGGCTCTGTTGTGATTCACCTCGCGTTTTCAGGGGAGAGCATCCCCGCGTTTGAAAACTTTCTGGGACTTTGGCCACAGGAGGGAGCGCTATTCCTATGCTTGCTTAATTATTTATTAACTATTTTAACACCTACTTTCAGAGTGAAGTGATGCAGGGAATTCCTAACCTAAGAATCAGAAGTGCAGTTAGTAGATTAGTCAGGCTCTTCCAGAGAAACAGAACCAACAGGAGAAAAGAGATTTATTATAAGGAATTGGCCCCCTCGGTGATAATGGCTGAGAAGTCCCACGATCTGCTGCACCGGCCTCTGCAAGCTGCAGAGGGAGGAAAGCCGGTGATGTAATTCAGTCTTGAGTCTCAGGCCTGAAAACCAGGGGAACCCATGCTTTAAATGCCAGTCTGAGAGCAGGAGAAGATGAGAGCAGACATCCCAGGGTAAGGAGTGAGGCAGAAAGAAGGAACTGGTGAATTCCCCTGCTTTTCTTTTTTCCTAATCAGGTCCCCTAAATATGAAATGATGCCCACCCATGCTAGGGACAACAGTTTCCTGACTGTATCGATTGGAATGCTAATTTCATTCAGAAACACGCTCACGGACACCCAGATACTGTTCCATCTGTGTCTCCTCAAGTCGGCCCAGGAAATTAACCATCCCAACTGGATCGCGCATCAGGACTCTTACCTCCGTCTCCATTCTTATAAATTGATGTTCATGCCCACCCGCCGTTGCATTTCTCTTTTTCAGTGATAATTTTCAAAATCAGCGTGGCCAGGTAGCACTGTACACGAAAGATTGCTGCACCCCCCAGCTGTTTTAAAGAAGTTCTTTGAATGAAAGTGTTAAAACTAACAACTACTTTGAAGAGAGCACGTGGTTTGTGCCGATATCCGGTAATTGATAAAGTCTCCATGTTTATATCCGATCTGCAGGTGTACGGATTGATAAGGTGCTAAATCTGAGTTGGTGTTTTTTTCTTTTCTTTTCTTTTTTTAAAAGATTTTATTTATTTATTCAACAGACAGAGATCACAAGTAGGCAGAGAGGCAGGCAAAGAGAGAGGAGGAAGCAGGCTCCCTGCTGAGCAGAGAGCCCGATGCGGGGCTCGATCCCAGGACCCTGGGATCACGACCTGAGCCGGAGGCAGAGGCTTTAACCCACTGAGCCACCCAGGCGCCCTTTTTTTTTTCTTTTTATGAAGAGTTGGCTTCTGTCAAAAGTTTACGTTTCAGCTTGTGAAGATAGTGGGCCTCGCAAGTGTACACTCCTATGCTTTAAAAAATAAACGTACGTGCCCTTCATACTGTAATACACTTGAATTGGCCCCAGATAACAGCCAAGAACACAAGACCGCAAATCCGATGAAAAATTACTTTCGGGGCACCTGGGTGGCTCAGTGGGTTAAAGCCTCTGCCTTCGGCTCAGGTCATGATCTCAGGGTCCTGGAATCGAGCCCCGCATCGGGCTCTCTGCTCAGCGGGGAGCCTGCTTCCCCAACCCCCCCGCCTGCCTCTCTGCCTACTTGTGACCTCTGTCTGTCCAATAAACAGAATAAAATCTTTAAAAAAATTACCTTCAAGAATTTCAGGTTGGGGGCGCCTGGGTGGCTCAGTGGGTTAAAGCCTCTGCTCTCGGCTCAGGTCATGATCCCAGGGTCCTGGGATCGAGCCCCACATCAGGCTCTCTGCTCAGCAAGGAGCCTGCTTCCCTTCCTCTCTCTCTGCCTGCCTCTCTGCCTAGCTGTGATCTCTGTCTGTCAAATAAATAAATAAAATCTTAAAAAAATAAAAGAATTTCAGATTGGGAGAGACACTTAATATGACATGTCTGATGTGTGTTCTATTATTAAATGTTACCGTTCTGGTCTTCTAAAAGCCCAGCTCACCGTAGGATATGCCATTCTTCTTCTGTCCTCCTCTCCCAGCATGAGGGCAAGCCATGCTTGGCTATGAATCATCTAGGATAATGTGAGAAGAATGGAATTTCATGGACATGTCCTAGGCCTTCCGTAGTTTACCAAATATAGGAAAGGAAGGTTTAAAACTGATGGAGATGCACCCGTACATTTCTAATACAGCCCTAAATGCCCAAGGAAAAATCTTGTATGATCCAAATTGCAATCCAGGAGGGTGTCATGTAAGTTTACGAGAGAGTTCCAGATTGAGGCAATGGGTGGTTAGCTAGATGCCACTTCTGCTCCAACCCTTCCTATTGGGACTGCGTCTAACTCTGTTATTCTTCTCTGTGGCAGCCAGTGAAACTTTGGGGGGCTGGGTCGTGATTCGAAAGGTAATTTCCTACTGATTGAACTCTTGATTTCCATAATGTCTTAAAATCTCAATTGGCTGACGATGGCAGGATCCTGTGGAAGCAGCTACTGGCTTTGCTTCCTACTTTCCCAGGGACGCTCTGATTTTAGGGGTGGAGACATGACAGCAGCAGCAAGGACAGACGCTTGTCAGGGAAGAGCAGGTGGTGGGGCTCCCAGCTCACGTGGAAGGCCTTAGGAGAGACTGGACCATAACTGGATTACACATCAGGGCTGATGCCCCTGGACGGGAATGACACTCTTTGACAAGTAAAATACTTTTGATGTACACTCGGCATCAGGGAAATACAAATCAAAACCTCAATGAGATCCCACCCCACACCAGGCAGAATGGCTAAAATGAACAAGTCAGGAAATGACAGATGCTAGCGAGGATGTGGAGAAAGGGGAACCCTCCTACACTGCTGGTGGGAATGCAAGCTGGTGCAACCACTCTGGAAAACAGCATGGAGATTCCTCAAAAAGTTGAATATAGAGCTACCCTACGACCCAGCAATCTCACTACTGGGTATTTACCCTAAAGATACAAACGTAGTGATCCGAAGGGGCACATGCACCCGAATGTTCATAGCAGCAATGTCCACAAGAGCCAAACTATGGAAAGAACCTAGATGTCCATCAACAGATGAATGGATAAAGAAGATGTGGTATATATATACAATGGAATACTATTTATCAAAAAAATAAAATCCTGACATTTGTGATGACGTGGATGGAACTAGAGCATATTATGCTGAGTGAAATAAGTCAATCAGAGAAAGACAATTATCATATGATCTCACTGATATGAGGAATTTGAAAGGCAGGGTGGGAGATTGTGGGGGGTAAGGAAGGAAAAAATGAAACAGGATGGGATCAGGAGGGAGACAAACCATAAGAGACTCTTAATCTCACAAAACAAACTGAGGGTTGTGGGGGGAGGGGGGTAGGGAGAGGGTGGTTGGGTTATGAACATTGGGGAGGGTATGTGCTATGGTGAGTGCTGTGAAGTGTGTAAGCCTGACGATTCACAGACCTGTACCCCTGAAACAAATAATACATTATATGTTAATAAAAATAATTTTTAAAAAACTTGTGATGTACAAGATGCCCATTATTTATGTAACCCTAACAAAGAAAAGATTTCAAATAAATGACATAATACTCTCTTAGAGGTTTTTTTGTTTGTTTTTTTGCTTTTTTTTTGAGAGAGAGAAATAGCTGGAGGGAGCAGGGGGAAGGGCAGAGGGTCTCCACTGCTTAAGGAGCCCAGCAGGGGGCTTGATAACCAGGGAGTGGGATAGGGGGCTGAATCCCAGGACCCCAAGATCATGACCTGAACCCAACGCAGATGCTTAACCAAGTGAGCCACCCAGGCGCCCCTCTTTATTATATGTTGTTTAAAATTTTATACTTACCGAAAGCTGTTTTTCAGATTTCTTTTTTTTTTAAGATTTTATTTATTTATTAGTTAGAGAGAGAGCGAGCGAGCACAGGCAGACAGAGAGGCAGGCAGAGGCAGAGGGAGAAGCAGGCTCCCTGCCGAGCAAGGAGCCTGATGTGGGACTCGATCCTAGGACGCTGGGATCATGACCTGAGCCGAAGGCAGCCGCTTAACCAACTGAGCCACCCAGGCGTCCCTCAGATTTCATTTAGACCTAAGTTTTTGTTGGGTAACTTTCTTGTACATAAGTGGGGAAATGTAAGCAAAATGTTGGTGAAGGCATTCCTAAAGCTTTTTTGCTTCCATGTTAAATCATGGTGTGATCTTAAAAAATTTTCATTTAAAAAGTCAGTTAAACTTAACATGTGAGGCACTAACCATGCACATAGTTGAGCTTATGGGGTGGCAATGTGAACAGTACGGCCAGATTCCTCCTTGTTCACACGATTACAATACACCACTTGGTCATGGGCAGGTGCTTTAAAGATGGTGGAAAAAAACGTGCCTTTTGGAATAAATGTAATGTGGTGATTTGTTTCTTCTTTCCTCTTTCCCCTCTTCTGGCTTGAATGCATTCCTGATATTAACTTTTGCTTTGTTTGTCATTTGTTGAGTTAATCATGGGGAAAATCAGTTAGGCAGAGCTCAGGGTGTGCTGGGTTTTTAATAGGTAAGGTTTCACTGCATTTTAACTTAAATGGACTTAAAGCCTTCTCGTCTGTTCGCATAGATGTTTTAAGAAGTGCTTTTCAATTCTACACCCCCTATGGTTTTACTGCACTATTTGAAAATGTCACTGGGAAATGATCAAACAGGACATAAAACCGAGGGGCTGAAAAATGTATTGTGCAATCACTGAAACTTCTGTAGTTAGTTTATAATTACCACAGAAATCAATATATGTGAGGAGGAAATACTAGGGTGTCTGGCCTCAATAGTACTACCTCCTATGCTGTCATGGTCTTGCTGACTGATACAGGTTTTCTAAATTAGAATTTCCAAACTGTGAATGACATCAGAACATCATGGCTCACTAAAGCAGCTCCATCCATTATCTAGACACCGGACTGCAGTTAATCAGTAACTTCTGCCTCAGTGACATAATTTCCTGCAAAATTGGTATTTTGTAATGGTTAACTTCTCTCCTGGTTGTTCACAGCAGGGGGTAGTTTTCTTTCACCAAAGTCTTCCACTTGCTAAGTCCCCTGTGGCTTCAGACATTGTACCTTAAAAGAAAACAAAACAAAAACCCTCCCAGGTACTAAGAGGTAAGTACTATTTTACCTCACTAACTGTCAGTGAGTTAAGGAAACTCTTCCAAGGCACTTCCTAAAAAAATTGGTAGTCCACACTGGGTGTCTAAGATTTTGCTGTAAGTAGCCTTTTAATGATGAGTCAGCCAGAGTCATCCAAACACGCTTGCTGGTGTCAAAGGATAGTGATTTTATTTTGGAATTTAAAAAAGAGAGAAAGGAAAGAAAATTTGTGCTGAGGTTGTCTAGAATTAAGGTCAGTTAACCTGTCTGTCGTGTGAAAAAATGAATAGTGGGGGCGCCTGGGTGGCTCAGTTGTTAAGCATCTGCCTTCAGCTCAAGTCATGGTCCCACAGTCCTGGGATGGAGCATCGGCGGGAAGCCTGCTTTTTCCTCTCTGGCTTCCCCCACTTGTGTTCTCTCTCTTGCTGTGTCTCTCTCTGTCAAATAAATAAATAAAATCTTAAAAAAAAAAATGAACAGTGGAGGGGTGCCTGGGTGGCTCAGTGGGTTAAGCCTCTGCCTTCAGCTCGGGTCATGATCTCAGGGTCCTGGGATCGAGCCCTGAATAGGGCTTTCTGCTCAGCGGGGAGCCTGCTTCCTCCTCTCTCTCTGCCTGCCTCTCTGCCTGCTTGTGATCTCTGTCTGTCAAATAAATAAATAAAATCTTTTAAAAAAATGAACAGTGGAGAACAGGCTTTAATTTATTGTCATTGCTTTGTTCTATCGCTCCAAATCCAAATGATGAAAGGATACTCACAGTTTACCAACAACAATAAAAAAAAAAAATCAACAACCTCAGATATGCCTTCCTCTAATTTCCACTTCACTTCGGACTTATGTAATAAGAGATTTACACTGCTTACTTAATGATTATAAGTATAAATAATTTAGATCTGAGAGACAGAAAAACAAACTTATGTTGGCAGGGTGAAATCATTCCTAAAGGAGGTGCCAGTTCACAGACTCAAGCCAAAGAAAGTGAGTAACAATTTTATTGACTTGGAATCAGAGAAAGTCTTGCTTCTGGTGAGTGACAAAAATAATTTAATTGTAAGTGAAGGGAATGGAGACTTCTCTGAAGTGTGGAAAGGATTTTAAACTTAGGTTGTCTTCTTCTGTGAAAGCTTTGTTTCTCCCCATCACTGGGCTATTAAATCATTACCGGGGAGACATTGCTCTGTTTAAATAGCTTTTCTGTTCCAGGAACAAGAGGGTCACAATCAACTCCTTGTGAGAGAGATTCAACTGTTCCACAAGCGGAATTACTCAAAGAAAAGTTTCTTTTCTTTTCCTTTTTTAAGATTTTATTTATTTATTTATTTGAGAGAGACAGAGCACCAGCAGGGGAAGGGGTGGAGGGAGAGGGACAAGCGGACTCTGTGCTGAGCAGAGAGCCCGACTTGGGGCTCGATCCCAGAACCCTGAGATCATGACCTGAGCCAAAATCAAGACTCCGACACTTAACCCACTGAGCCCCCTGGGCACCCCAAAGAAAAGCTTCACTATTACATCTCCTTCCAGCTGTCCTGCAGGCAAGGAAAGTCAATCTAGCCACTTCTTGCCCTGCCATTAAGCAGAACTCATTTTAAAAAGCCACGCTCGTTATTCTAGTCCTTACAGGTCATGACTGACCCATTCTCACACGGGTTCTGGTACTCCGTAAGAGAGTGCTGTAATTCATTCTTCATTTCCAGAAACTAGGGTGTGTAAGAATAAAGGAGGTCAGCGATCCAAATGATGTACATCGCTGTGTTGGGGAAGGTCATTAAAAAGACATGATTGACTGGTGAGGTAGACTGGGGCCCCAGAGGCTTCTCCCTCCTCCCCTGTCCTGGGAATGTGGGTTGGTTTCCCCTTGCTTTTCCAGCTCCCAGAGGCTGCTCCAAGGACACAGCTTTGAGACGGTGACACGGTGCTGAGAACACCTGAATGATACACATGACTGAACCCAATTACAGATTCTTTATATAAACGTTTCGGATACGGCAGGTGGATGTGGGGATCCATTCGTCCTGCTCCCCACGAGACAAGCCTCACATGAATGTTCCCTTTGTTTATTTAAAACCGCCACCTGCCAGACTGGAATGGCCTGCTTCTTCCTTCCATGTCTCCTTACAGCTGGTTTCAAATCGTATCCAGAAAGCTCTGGAGAAGGTGTGAACCAACAGGCCAATAGATACACAGAATCAAATCGAAGGGTGAATGAACCGGTAAGCACTTCAGCTCTGACTCCTGCCTCATCCTTCTAAGCTGCCTCACGCAACCGAACGATCCTTTGAAGTCTTCTTGAAGGCCCCCTGGGTGCCTCGGTTAAGCATCTGACCCTTGATCTTAGCTCAGGCCATGATCTCGGGTTGTGGGTTCAAGCCCCAGGGTGGGTTCCGCACTTAGCATGGAATTTGCTAAAGATTCCCTCTCTCCCTCCTCTTGTGCCCCTCCCCCCACACTTGAGCACACACATGAGCCCCCACTCTTTCTCTCTCTAGAATACACAAATAAGGGGCTCATTGGTGGCTCAGCTGGTTAAGTGTCTGCCTTCAGCTCAGGTCATGATCCCAGGGACCTGGGATTGCGTCCTGCATCAGGCTCCCTGCTCAGCAGATAGTCAGTTTCTCTCCTGCCTGTCGCTCCCCCTGCTTGGGCTCTCTTTTTCTCTGACAAATAAGTAAGTCAAATCTTTATAAATAAATAAATAATCTCAAAAAAGTTAAAGGCTTGTGAAACTTGTGATGATTAGTGTTTTTCATGGGCCACCAGCTTTAAACTCAGCTTCAGTGCACTCTAAGACCTGTAGGCCTGTCTATCCCTAGAAAGGGAGTCACTGGGTATAACAAACAGGTGTAAACCGGATGCCCTGTAGGACAAACATTGTGTAACTGAAAGGGGGTGTGATTGGCTACAATCAGGATAGCTATTATTACAAATAATGAATATTTTGAGCTGAATTATTTCCCCTCCTCGAAATTCTTATGTTAAAATCCTAAACCCCATTGTCCCAGAATGTGACTGTATTTGATGCTAGGTTTTTAAAGAGATAGTTCAGTTGAAGTGAGGTTATTGGGGTGAGCCCTAATCCAATGACTGGTGTCCTTACAAGGGGAAATCAGGACACAGTCGTGGACAGAAGAAAGACCACGTGAAGACACAGAGAGAAGCCAGCCATCAACAAGCTACAAGAGAGGCTTCAGAAGAAACCCTTGCTGACACCTTGGTCTTGGACCTCAGGCTCCAGAACTGAGAGGCAATACATTTCTGTTAATCCGAGTCTGTGGGACTTTGTCGTGGCAACCCCAGCCAACCGATGTCACAGACACCTCAGTGTTCTGCAAGCAGGAGCCATTCCTCTACAGCAGCTCCACACGTCACTCTGAGTGGATGCTGGTATTTTTTTTATATAAGTAAATAGTATTATCTACATTATAGGCTAAATATGTTAGTCTCGGAATATTGTCATTGTGGATTTATACTTTCTTCTTGTGATCATTCACAAAAAAGTGGCTTAGAACACGAGGATTTTTTTTAAAAGAAGAAAGAAGAAAAAAGATTTTATTTCTTTTAAAAATTTTCGTTAATTTTTTGAATTTTTCTATCATTCTATATTTTATTTATTTATTTATTTTTTAAAGATTATATTTATTTATTTGACAGACAAAGATCACACAAGTAGGCAGAGAGGCAGGCAGAGAGGGGAGGGGAGAAGCAGGCTCCCTGCTGAGCAGAGAGCCCGATGCGGGACTCGATCCCAGGACCCTGGGATCATGACCCGAGCCGAAGGCAGCGGCTTCACCCACTGAGCCACCCAGGCATCCCTCATTCTATATTTTAAAATAATAATGAAACTCTTAAGTTATAGAAGAGCATTCACTTTGTTGCTAGGCAGAATATCATTAAAAATGTATATCAACCAAAAATAGTATACACATCTGATATATGCATACTAGAATCTGGGAGTTCCCACCCAAGTTGGTTGGGCTTTGGGCTATGTGCCATGACTGATTGATTGATTTTTATGTTACATTAGTCACCATATAGTATTTATTTGAGACAGAGAGCACGAGTAGGGGGTGGTAGAGAGAAAGAGAGAGAGAGACACGGGGCTGATTGCGGGGCTTGATCCCAGGACCTTGATATCATGACCTGAAGGCAGACAATTAACCACGGAGCCACCCAGGTGCCCCGAGAATATGAGGAATTTTTTTCAAAATAGAAGCACCAGCATTTATAATTAGTTGTACTAAATGTTCTACACGTATTATCTTGTTTAGTCCTCACTATAACCTATGAAATAGGTACTATCATTTAAAAAAATTTTATTTATCTACTTGAGAGACAGAATGAGAGAGAGAGAGCGCAGGCAGAGGGAACGGTAGGGGGAGAGGAAGAATCAGACCCCACAGATCAGGGAACCTGACAGGGCGCAGAGGGGGGGCTGAAGGACCCCAAGATCATGACCTGAGCCGAAGGCAGACGCTTCACTGAGGGGTTACCCGAAATAGGTACTACCGTTGCTCCCATTTTACAGATGGGAAGACTGGGGGCATAGGAAGGTAAGTACCATGCCCGCTGTGCAGAATCAGAATTCAGTGCCGAATTCCGGCAGTCCATAATCCACTAACCACTATGTTCTTTGATTTAAAATACATTCCAAGTATCTCATGCAGTACCGGGGGGACATACAGTAGTTATTAAATGCTAGGCATCTCCTAGTGTCTGAAATGGTACATCGGGGAAACCTTTAAAAATGTCACGAGAGTTGGCTTCTTGGCCCGACAGTGATCGAAATGACAACGCACCCCCAAATCAAAGGCACAGAAAGGCTTTATTGGGGCGATAGCTTGAGCTGAGAAGAAACAGAGCACCCACATAATAGTTAGGCTGACCTCCCAGAAAAAGAGGGGGCACCTGCCTGTGTAGAGAAAGTTCCTTCTCAGGTTCTGTGGTCCAATTCGCTAATGAGGAAAGGGGGGAAAATGCATCGTCCTCTTGATTGGTTGGAAGGGGCTCATCCTGACTGGTGGATATTGGCAGGCAACTCAGGCCGCCCACTGGTGCTTTTTGGGGTGGGGGTTCTCAGTTTTAAGTCCGGCTTGTAGATGGGGCCCATCCTGGCGGCATCCTAGCTGTGCTCTCTAGGAGAAGCAGTTCAACAAGAACAGCCAACAGAAAAACGCCCCAAGTGCTTAATGTTTTTCACCTGGGTCTGGTTCTCATGGTCCCTAACTGTCTGGAGGGTGAAGGTTACTGACCACTGCTGGTCCTGATTGCAGAACTTCACCACTGGGGAGAGGATGGGGGTGCTGAGGGGTAGGTGTGCGTGCGTGACCCCAAGGCCTGCTTGAACTCCGTTGGAAACAAACCCTTCATCCCTTACTACTTCTTTTCCTCTTTCACTTCCTCCCTTCATTCCTGGGTATACAGTTGAGTATCGGGGGGGTAGTGGATAGAGAAACAGAAGCTGCAGATGGATGGAGGAACAGCAGAATATTAGCCACACTGTGTGAATCAGAAATAATGCTATGTACAGAGTAGATTCTGAGCTAGCCTTTGCTTAGGAAGTAATGAGCGAATGAATGAATGAGCACATTAGGTAGGCAGCTAAGGTCCAGGACTGGAAGTCGGAAAGTCAGAATGGATCAAGTCAGAGGTTTGTACACAGTGACTTAGTTCGGAAATGCTTTCAGGATAACTGGAAAGAAGCCAGGTGAGGATGTGATTTTGGGCAACATCTCACCAAGAGCACTTCCACTTTATTCAACAGGGAAGCTCTGACAACTGTCATTCGTCTTTTGTAATAAAAGTCTATTGTCACTAATAACTGTTGAGGGGGCTGATTTTGGAGGTCAGATTCTCTGTCGTCTGGAATAAATTATTTTTGGTCCTATCTATATGCTATCCAATGTAGGAAATGAGCAATCCTTCAAGAGCAAAATTTTGTGCCTAACTGACTTGCAACAGCTACAAGGATGTCTGCCATGTTGACTCCAATGAATTTAACTGTAGCTGAAAACCTCAGGCAATTTTTTTTGTCCTTACTGAGAAATAATTGTCTAGAGATGGGAATTCTCCAGGCGGCTAGTTAAATGCCTCCAGAAGGCATGGGGCATTGATGAATCCCTCTGAGAATTTCTGTAGTTTGCAAGTGGCCTTATTGATCAAAGAATCTCATTAACCATACCCCTTAGAATGGGATCTCCAGGAGCCACATGTTTGTGAAGAAATAGTCATGTAAACCTCAGCGTCTTTGGGTGAAACTCTAATGTAGAAATGTAGAGTTGCTTCTGATCTTGAAACACACACACACAGGGGTGCCTGGGTGGCTCAGTGGGTTAAGGCCTCTGCCTTCAGCTCAGGTCATGGTCTCAGGGTCCTGGGATCAATCCCGGCATCGGGCTCTCTGCTCAGCAGGGAGCCTGCTTCCCTCTCTCTCTACCTGCCTCTCTGCCTACTTGTCATCTCTGTCTGTCAAATAAATAAATAAATAAATAAATCTTTAAACACACACACACACACACACACACTCACACACTGATATTTAAAATAGTTACTAACTCGTCTTTTTCAGTGTGACTAGCTTCTATTAATTTTTTGCCTATACCCTTACCCTCATGACTCAAAGCTCCGTATTTTCCCAGGTCATATCGCAAAGTTGGTCAAAATTAATAAGGCACATCTTGGCAGGTTCCTGCTTCCTATGAAAAGTACAGGGGCATCCCATAACCCTCCGCATCTCCGAATGTTCCATCCAGTTATTTCTAGGAGTTCCTAGGGAATGAGGTCTTCAAGCAGCACAGTTGTCCCTCATGCCCCGCTCTAACTTCTTGTGGTTCTCTTTCCTGAGGAGTCTACTGCTTGTGAAGGCAGGTGCTGGCCCCTATCCACTGTTGCCTCTGTGGAGTGACTCTGTGTCCTGCTCGGTATCCTGCCATGGATGCTATGTTAGAGTCCTTGGGGTCTGCAGGGCGGGGTCTGTTCCCCATACCAGAATGCCTCTCTTCTTCCCCCCTTCTGCCCACATTGTATTTTACACATGGTAAAAGGAGGACTGCTTGTACTCAATGCTTTACACAATTTATAGTGAAATATTTATTTCAGATTTTTCAGCTACAGTTTGCCGTCCTCTGGTCATGGATCAATGCGGAAAAGCTAAAAACAAAAACAATAAACTTTCATCTTCAGAAGTTGGGGGGAAAAGCAAAGTAAACTCAAGAAAATAACAGGAAAGGTAATTGTTGTAAAGTATCAGAAATTAATGACAAAGGAATAAAGCATACATAGAGATGATTAATAAAGCCAAGAATTGGTCTCTTGAAAAACTTTATAAAATTAACAAAACTCTAGTGAAATTAATGAGTGAAAGAATGCATTATAAAGAAACAATGGCAGAAACGGAGAAAACAGGACGTGCTGTCTACGCTGCAGACCTTCAGAAGATAAGACTTTATGCCAATGAACTTGAAAAAGAAGGAAACTGGCATATTGCTGAAATATATAACTTCCCAAATCTGATTAAAACAAAAATGACTAATAAGACCCAAATGACTGCCCCGGTGATTTCACTGGTGAGTTTTAACCAAACATCTAAAGAACTATAATTTTGATCTAATATCAGATCTTTCAGAGGCGAGCATAACTTTTATATAACAAAATCTGGAAACATTGGGGCACCTGGGTGGCTCACTGGGTTAAGCCTCTGCCTTCGGCTCAGGTCACAGTCTCAGGGTCCTGGGATCGAGCCCCACATCGGGCTCTCTGCTCAGCTTCCCCCCATCTCTCTGCCTGCCTCTCTGCCTACTTGTGATCTCTCTCTGTCAAATAAATAAATAAAATCTTAAAAAAATCTGGAAATAGCAAAAACAACAAAAAAGCAAATTACATTAATGCAAAAATTCTAAATTAAATCCAGGAGAGCTTAAGTTTCTGGACACAATAGATGTAAGATCTATTGCACATATATACATTATCAGCAATAACTAGAAAACAAAAAAAAGTTAAATCACTTGTTGAGCCTGATTACTTAGTTATATATTTAGAGAATTTTTTAATTTATTGTTTTTCAAATGTATTGGTGTAATGCTGTCCATAACATACTCTGATTTTCTTTTCAATATCCGTGGCCTCTTCAGTTAGCCTCTCCTCTTTCATTTCCAATCTAATTTCTTTGTTCTATCTTTTTGTTGTTGTTATAGGGGAGCAAAATACCAAAAATGTTCTTTTAAAAAAAAGAAAAAATATGTTAGGGCATGCGCCACAAAAACATCAGAACTTATTAAAAGCCACAAAGATAGAAAAGTTTTGCGGCAAGCCTAGCCATTTGGACCAATGTAACAGAAGAGAAGCAAAGAAACCGATCCACAGTATATTTGGAGAGATGGCATATGGCAGAGACAGCAGCAAGTTATCGGAGACTATGTAATAAATGATTTCAACAATATGTTGTCCCTATGAAAAAAATGAAAAATGAAATGAAATTTGATCTCTCTCTCACAGCACATAAAAATCAATTCATGATGGATTAAACTGTGTGACAGGCAAAACCGTAAAGTTTTTAGAAAGTAATATAAGAGAATATCATCATGACTCAAGGTAGAAAGAATTTCTTAAATAATAACGAAAAGCACAAAGCATAAAGGAAAAGATTTACACCTCTAACTTAATTAAAATAAAGAACTTCAGTTCCAAGAAAGCCATAAATAGAAAACAAAACCCCACAAACAAGGAGGTGATATTTGTAAAATATATAGTCAATAAACGACTGCTGCTGAGAATATTTAAGGAGCTACTCAATATCCAAAAAGGTAAGGAGAAAAAAGATACCTAACATTAGACTCAATTTTTTTAAATGGGCAAAAAATGTGAACAAGATCTTAACAAGAGAGAAAACTTAGATGATCAATAAATATATATGAAAGTATGTTTAGCTTCATTAAAAATGGAGAAATTCTTTTTTTAAAAGATTTTATTTATTTGTGAGAGAGAGAGAGAGAGAGAGCGAGCACAGGCAGACAGAGTGGCAGGCAGAGGCAGAGGAGGAAGCAGGCTCCCTGCCAAGCAAGGAGCCCGATGTGGGACACGATCCCAGGACGCTGGGATCATGACCTGAGCTGAAGGCAGCTGCTTAACCAACTGAGCCACCCAGGCGTCCCTTCATTTTTTTTTTAAAGAGAAAGAGAGTACATGTGTGAACAGGTGGGGGGTTACAGAGGGAGAGGGAGAGACAGAGAGAATCTTAAGCAGGTTCCATGCCCAGCAGGGAGTCTGACACGGGGCTCCATTCCATGATCCTGAGATCATGACCTGAGCCAGAATCAAGATTTTGACGCTTAACGGACTGAGCCACCCAAACACCCCAGAAACCAGAGAAGTTCTAACTAAAATCTCCAAGACTTTGCCCCAGATTGGCAAAAATTAAGAGATGACAAACCAAGGTCATGAAGGTTGTGGAGACACAGGCACTCTACGACCACGTTGCAAGTCATGTAATGTTGTCTGTAAAGTTGAGTGTGTGTGTACCCTTAGAACCAGGATTTCTAGTATTTTGTACATATCCTGGAGAAACTACCACACAGGTGCATCAGGAGACATCTACAAGAACTTTACAATGGTATTTCTCATAATAAGAATACAGACAATCCTAATATGGAGAATAATAGAATAGATTAAACAAATAATGATGCGGTCGCCCAATAGAACACCATGTAGCAGTGGAAACGATCTCAGCAGCGTGGGCCAACAGGGAAGAATCTTCATCAACATAACCCAAGAGTCCAGCAAATAATGTGCAAAACGGTATGCATAGGAGAATTCTACTAGTGTAAAATTCAAAAGCACACAATATTAAATAATTTGTTGGTTAGGGCTCCAAAGTGTCAGATTACACAGGAAAGTAAGGGAGAATGATAGACACAACATTCAGGACAGTGGCTACCCGCTGGGGTAGGGAGGGGGAATACAGGGAATGAGTCAGTCTGGCAGGAGCACACTGGGATGTCATGGGGAAATGGTAATATGCTGTTTTTGAGCTGGTGGGGGAGTGTACATATATTTGTCTTATTGTTAATGTTCTATATCCCTCACATGCATTTGAAAGATTATCATTATGCATTCAAAATATAGTAATAATTTCTTTCCAGAAGGCTTGAGATGAATAAGTTTATTATTAGGAAGGAAGGAAGGAAGGAGAAAGTGAGGAGAAAGGAAGGGAGGGTAGCTACCAAGAGGGTATGAGTAAGAGACTAGGTATTTGTTAGGGTTCAGCAAAGAAGACATTAATGAGGTGACGGCAATCAGGGAGGGCTGCCCAGAGGAGGTGAGTTTTGAGATGGGCCTTTACAAACTGATATAATGTGATACAGTAAAGAGGTGGAGAGGAAATGAAAGGAATTCTCATGAGGAAAAGAAGATGAACAAAGACGAGAGGAGGCCTAGCTGGTGGTGACCATGGTCCCCTCTGAGGAGCTGAAAAGGAGACCTTGACCCTCATGAAGGTGCTAGATCCCTCTCAGTCCCTTAGCCATCTTGGGGAATCCAGGCTTTATGCTCTTGCTCCATCAGAATGCCTTACAGAGAGTGGAGAAACTCCTACTCTTCATCTTCTAGAGCTTAGTTATGTGGAATATGGAATTCCCTGAAAATAAGGGATATGGGGTTAGGGGATGTGGGCTCCCCGCTGCCTTCTTGCTGTGATTCTGCACCTCAGCTGGGATTTCCCTGAAGTTCTTCTCCCTGTGGAATGAGGTTAGAAACCCTGAAAACCATATGCCCAGAGGCCCCATTAGAATGTGCAGTAAGTTGGAAATATGGCTGTGCCCCAAGAGGGATCTGGAGAAGCTCCCTTCAGCTGAGAGCCCTGCGGGTCCCACTCCAAGGTGGACTCTAGCTTCATGGGGTGAGTGGAACAAGCTAGCCAGGGGTGGCAAAATCCCACCTCTTCCAACTTTAGGGGCAAGGGAAGCTCTCAGATTATGACATATAATACATAAGACATAAATAAAAACACTGCTACTTTCTTTGCATGGAATGCTTAAGTGCCAGGGTTTTGTATAGCTGAGCCTCTCTTGTCATTTAGCTGAGCTGAACATTTGCCTCATCAGAAAGACCTTCCTTAGTGGCTGCACCAGTGTGCATTCCCGCCAACGGTGTAAGAGGGTTCCCCTTCCTCCTTATCCACGCCAACACCTGTTGTTTCCTGTGCTGTGAATTTTAGCCATTCTGACTGGTGTGAGGTGGGATCTCATTTTGGTTGTGATTTGCAATTCCTTGATGATGAGTGATGTTGAGCATCTTTTCATGCATCTGGATGTCTTCTTTGAAAAAATGTCTTTTCATGTCTTCTGCCCACTTTTTAACTGGGTTATTTGTCTTGGGGGTGTTGAGTTTTATAACTTCTTTGTAAACTGGTGCAGTCACTATAGAAGCAGTATGGGGATTCCTCAAAAGGTTAATAATACAACTACCCTATAATTCAGGAATTGTACTCTAAGGTATTTACCCAGAGGATACAAAAATATTAATTCAAAGAGGTACATGCACCCCAATGTTTACAGCATGGAAACAGCCCAAATGTCCATTGACAGATGAATGGATAAAGACGTGGGATATATATAATGGAGTATTACTTACCCATAAAAAAGAATGAAATCAGGGCACCTGGGTGGCTCAGTGAGTTAAGCCTCTGCCTTCAGCTCAGGTCATGGTCTCAGGGTCCTGGGATCGAGCCCCGCATCGGGCTCTCTGCTCAGCAAGGAGCCTGCTCCCCCCTCTCTCTCTGCCTGCCTACTTGTGATCTCACTCTCTCCGTCAAATAAATAAATAAAAATCTTAAAAAAAAAAGAATGAAACCTTGCCATTTGCAATGACATGGATGGAACTAAAGGGTATAATGCTAAGCAAAATAAGTCAGTCAGAGAAAGACAAGTACCACATGATTTCACTCGTATGTGGAATCTTAGAAACAAAACATAATGAGCATAGGGGGGAAAAAGAGAGGCAAACCAAGAAAGAGACTCTTAATTCTAGAGAACGCACTGATGGTTACCAGAGGGGAGGCAGGTGGGGATGGTGAAACAGGTGGTGGAGATGAAGGAGGACACTTACATGATGAACACCACACGATGGGTGGAAATGTTGCATCACTATACTGTACCCCTAAAAACTAATATGACACTGTATGTTCGCTAACAGGGATGTAAGTAAAAACAAAAGAAAGAAAGAAAAGAAAGGCCTTCCTTAAGCCCATGTATCCCTGGTCATTGTCACCACACTCTTCCGCCAGCCCCTAGAATGTTCAGAAGAGTGGGACACTATT
Organism: Taxidea taxus jeffersonii; assembly: GCA_003697995.1. Taxonomy (NCBI): domain Eukaryota; kingdom Metazoa; phylum Chordata; class Mammalia; order Carnivora; family Mustelidae; genus Taxidea; species Taxidea taxus. The sequence continues at coordinate 44,779 of ML108677.1, forward strand.
TTCTCAAGCGCTTAGAGCAGTTGAGCAATGAACACTATGAGCCTAAAAGGAGAGTCACACAATGGCGGAGCAGGCAAGAGAAAGGAAGGGAAGGGCAGGTGGAAGGGAAGGGGCGGGGGAAGGAAGGTGTCCTCGCTCGGGTCTCAGCTACGTCCACTACAGAGACTCACATATATCTGAGCATGTCTGCCGCACTGTCAGATGGACCCACCAGGAATGTGTCTTTATGAGGAACTGAGGCACCCCCAGAGAAAAACACTCCCCCTAGAATGAAGGTACTTACAGAAATAGACTGGTCCCAGTAACAAAGGCTGGGGCGCGGGAGAAGGAGCTTCCAATCCTCATGTACATCCAAATGTGTTATATCTGTTCCTCAGTTGATGGGGTTGTTTCCACTTTTTTGGCTGTTATAAATACTGTTTCTGTGAACGTTTATTACATGTTTTTGTGTAAATATATGTTTTCAATTCCCTTGGGAACTGCTGGGTCACATGATACACTATGTCTAACATTAAAAAAAAGATTTTATTTATTTACTTATTTATTTGAGAGAGAGAGAGAGCACACAAGTGGGGGTTGGGGAGGGCAGAGGGAGGGGGCAGCTGCTCCCTGTAGAGCAGGGAGCCTGACCCGGGGCTCCATCCTAGGATCCTGAGATCATGATCTGAGCCAAAATTGAGAGTTAGACGCCTAACTGACTGAGCCCTCCAGACATCCCTGTGTGAGTGTTCTAATTTCTCCTCATCATCCTCATCAACACATATTTTTTGTTGTTGTTTTAAACTCTTCCAACTATCCTAGTGGGTGTGAAAACAAGAGGTTCTTATAATACTTAAATTTGATCACTCCCCTTCCCATTTATATGCAATTTTTCTCTAGTATGTTAGTTCTTTTTTTTTAAAGCAGATTAGTTTACTTTATTTTTTCATTTTTACTTATTTTTATCACGTTTGTTCTAATTGTATTATAAACACCATACCTCAGACATTGTCATTACTGTTTCACGTAGTCATTAAAAATATTTACCACATAGTTAACAATGTCTTTGTCTATCATTCCTTCTTGTCTTTCACACTTTCATTAGGACCATTTTTTACCCTTAAGTTCTTTGGAATTTTCTTTAGTGAATTCCTGTCAGTGACAAATGCTCTTAATTTGCACCCATTCTTGAGAAAGATAATTTTGCTCGGTAGAAATTTCATATTCACAATTATTTCCTCAAAATCAAAGATCTTATTTCATTCTCTTCTGATTTCTATTGTTGCTTTTGAGAAGTCAGCCATTAATGTCTTTCCTTTGTAGGTATTTTGTCTTTTTCCACAAACTGATTTTAGGATCATATTTTGTATATTTTCTATGGCAGATTCACTTCAATATACATAGATGGTGATTGCTTGAATTTTTCCTACTTGGGATTCATTTGACTTCCTAAATGTCAGGATTTGTATCTTTCAACAATTCTGGAAAATACTTCAAATAAAGCCTCTGTGCCATTGTATCTATTTCTCCTTCTGGAATTTTCTTCGTACAACTGGTAAATAGTCTTAATTTAGCCTGTGACCTTTCCTTCGTATTTTTCATTTATTTATGTTGCTGTGCAGCTTCTGGATGACTTCTTCAAATATACTTTTCAATAACTCTCTCTTTAGATGTGACTCATCTGCTATTTAACTTCTCTACGGAGTTTTTAATTTTAGTTATAACATTTTTTTCATTTTAGTTATTATTTTTTTCTTTTCTTATTTTTTTGAACTTTGGTAATTTCTTAAAGTCTTTTGTTCCTTATTCATATTTGCAATAATTTTACTTCTTTAAACATATTAAGAGTAATTATCTTATGTTCTGCCTCTGGTAATTCCAGGATCTTAAATCTTTTCAGGTCTGGCTTTTGTCTGTTGTTTCTTCAAGCTCTCACTCATGGCTTGTTTTCTTAAAAGTTTTATGTGCTTTGACTGGGAGCTCATGTTCTTTAGAATATTATCCATGAGAATTATTGGTAGATTGAGTAAGAGTTGTGTTCCTCCAGATAGGATTTGTGTTGACTTTCTCAGCCATCTGAGAGCATTTCTAGCCCACAATCACTTTAAATTTAAATTTAATTCTCTGCCTCACATAGTTTAGATCCCAAAGATAGAGTAATTAGTTTCAGTAGCTATTCAGAATCAACTGTTATGATTGTCAATTATTGGAGGAAATTTCTCCATCCTTCCTTCCCACTTCTACCTCTAGCATGAATGTAAAATCAAGCACATCTCCTCACTGTACTTGCTCTGTGAAGAGAGTTAATTCTGGTTGCCCATTACCTTTATGTTGTAACTTGAGGTCACAGGTCCACATCGGGGACTCCCTCTCGGTCTGTCCATCCCATGAAGGTCTCAGACTTATCTCTCGAGTCTGCCTCCCTGCACAGCTATCAGAACATCAGTTCCAGGCCAGTCGGGCATGGCCAGGTGTACTTAGGGTTAAAGATGATTTCAGTACTTGCTTACCTCCCAAGGTTGCTGTTTTCACTTAGCTTTAGGCTTTTCTGAATTCTTTTCATTCTTGCCAAATTGGCAGTGCATTTAAAAAGATTTCAACATTTCTTAATCCAGGTTTTTTTTTTACTGTTTTAGAAGAACAGTGATTTAGGATATTTAGCTCATGCTGGAGGTGGAGTTCTATCAGTATCCTTTCTAAAGAATCACTAAAGGCAGAAATCATATATGAACAAATATATTTCATAATAGCATCAAATGCAAGGTTGGCCTCTTATAGTAGAGGTTCACCTCTCCTTAAGATGCCTTGGTTCTGCCTTCTTCCTTCATGTCTGCATCATGCTTAACTCTCAGATTAATTCATTTAACAAATATTTATTGAACACCAGCCTTTACCATGATACCAAGTGCTGGAAGATTCAGGCAAGATAATATTTCCTTCTGTGGTTCAGGGAAAATAGAAGCCATCTGTAGAAATTCTCTTTTGGGCTTGCAGATCATACCCGTGTGAACTGCAAAGTTTTTCACTGATATTAAATCTCACCTTGAGGGGCACCTGGGTGGCTCAGTGGGTTAAAGCCTCTGCCTTCGGCTCAGGTCATGATCCCAGGGTCCTGGGATCGAGCCCTGCATCGGGCTCTCTGCTCAGCGGGGAGCATCCTTCCTCCTCTCTCTCTCTGCCTGCCTCTCTGCCTACTTGTGATCTCTGTCTGTCAAATAAATAAATAAAATCTTAAAAAAAAACTCCCCTTGAAATTGTATGTTTTTCAGAGGAGGAAAATAGTAACGTAGGAAAATGTGATATATGGTTCTTGTATAATTTAAAGATAAATTGCTAGAGGTTCCTTTGGGGTTTACTTTATGGCAGGAAGCAATATAAAAAAGAAGTTTCAAGTTTATTGTTTCAGGAGATTGTGGTTACTCATCTCATATTCTAAATACCAATAACTCAGCTAAAGTAGGAAACAATTATTTGTTATTGTTCATAACTCCATAGATATGTGGCAAGCATTTTTACTAAGCTCTAAACCCAGGTAGGGCGAGGGGGCATAATGAGAAGGAGAAGGGTTAGGGCAGGTTAGGTAGCTAGAACCTACATGATTTGGCCGTAAATAGAAGAGGTTAGTCCCTCTTACAGATACCTTTGGGCTTTAAATATGGCCACCTGGGGTAGACACCCCATCCCATGAAGACGAGTATAGTCGTTCCTGGAACCAGCGGAGTTCACCAGACAAGAGGAAGTCAGGGCTTATCAGAAGCGGCCACCCTCATCCATACGTATATCCAAGAAACATGGGCTCGAGAAGCTGTTGCTCTTTCCGAGACTGAGTTATGAACACCAGTTGTAAAAGTAATGGCACTTTTGGAGGGAAAACTAGCAGAATATGTCCCGCGTTCTATATACATCTCTATAGCCTTGAAAGACTGGCAAAACTCAATGGTGGGTAAGAGGGTGACTTCCTCACTGGAAGCATGGGTATTATATGCAACAATGGGTACTGAATTCTATCTCTGAAACTAATAGTACATTATATGGTAATCAATTGATTAAAAAAAAAAAAAGTCTGGCTTCCTGCATCGGTGCTTTCATCTGCATCCCCCTATGCATTTTCTCTCCAACGCTAAGCAATTAGTTTTAGAACCTCTTTAGTTATCAAGTACTTTTTATTTGCTCATCTGAAAATGTCTTCCACAGGAGCAGTTTCCAAATATTTTGAAGCTGTATCTTAATTTTTTTTTTGAAAATTTTTTTTAAGATTTTATTTATTTATTAGTTAGAGAGAGAGAGAGAGAGAGAGCACAGGCAGAGAGAGGCAGGCAGAGGCAGAGGGAGAAGCAGGCTCCCTGCCAAGCAAGGAGCCCGATGTGGGACTCGATCCCAGGACGCCGGGATCATGACCTGAGCCAAAGGCAGCCATTTAACCCACTGAGCCACCCAGGCGTCCCTGTATCTTAATTTTTAAACTTAAAGCATTTTGCCTTTATTTATTCATCAAATAATTATTTAGTACTATTATATATGTATCTAATATATATCAGCCTCTGTGCTAGGCTCTCTCGCTCTCTCTCTCTATATATACTAGCCTCTGTGCTAGTACTACTTTATATATAAATATATATATTTTACATATATATATCAGCCTCTGTGGGATAAAATGGACATAATTTTTTCCGTCAGGGAATTTGTACCTATACACATATAATTATAGAAAGATTAAACATCCAGCCACACAAAGACAAAAATTAAACATATAATTTTACAAAGGTTCATAATTACAACTGATAAGACCGTGGAGGAAAGTATATAATAAGCACAGACCTATCTTGAGCTGGGAGATGAGGAGAAATAACATTTAACTGGGACTTGAAGTACCGGTTGATGGAGTCAAACACATGGCAGTGGGCGGCGAGGAGCTGGAAAGTATGTACAAAGGAACTCGAGGAAGTGGAAGGTCAGGTCTTGACTTTGGGAAGCCATAGGGAGAGTCGAGTGAGAAGGGAATGGACTGAAAGTGTTACAAGCCAGCATATCCAGGGCTTTGGGATTGTTGTGGATGAAGTCGAATATTATCTTATGAAAAGCAGGGGACATCCATAAAGTTTTCAGCTGGAGAGTGACATGACTGGATGTGTGTTTTTCGACAGACTTTCGGGCTGGCTGTCTTGTGGAGAATGGCAAGTAGAGGAACACAACGGGAGACAGGGTGACACTTCTGGTGATGATGGTGGAAATGGATTTGGAGATGAGCAAATGGATTCACTTATGAAAGAATATTTGAGAGGGAGAATGGGTAGAGGACGGCGACTGACTGAAGCACCCTTAGAAACCAGGGAGAGTGTGGTCTGGTTTTAGCCCAGTATCTCATTGAAATAATTATTTCTGCAGAGAGGTAGACTCGGAAGCATTTCAGAGATTTACTCAGGCTCTTGAGGAAACGCCACGCTTTATGGTGTAATTTTTAACACACACTAAAACTTCTTTAAGAATCCTCTCTCCCAGGGCGCCTGGGTGGCTCAGTGGGTTAAGCCTCTGCCTTCAGCTCAGGTCATGGTCTCAGGGTCCTGGGATTGAGCCCCACATCGGGCTCTCTGCTCACTTGGGAGCCTGTTTCCCTTCCTCTCTCTCTGCCTACTTGTGATCTCTCTCTCTCTCTCTGTCAAATTCTCTTGCCATCTCTCACCCTCAAGGTCTTTCTGACACTTAGGAAGAAGCAGGAAGACAAAACTGCCCTCTCTCTGTGTGTGCACTAACAGAGTTCAGCATCCATTTCTGAAGTGGCTTCTCGTTCCCCCTCCGTTGTTCGAGATCGGGGTTCAGGTACCCTTGGTGGCTTCTGAAATGATTCTCCCTTTGCTCAGTGGTTTTGGGCTTCTGCACAAGAGAGCACAGCTCAAAACCAAATTCAGCGAACAGAAGGAACTGTGTTCGCTGTTGTTTCTCCTCGTGGTCAAATGTGTTCTGAGAGCGAGAGGAATGTGTGTTCAGATGGGTCGAGGAGGGCCCCTTTATGGAGAAGAGAAGGAGAGGAAAAGAGAAGGTGTGGTGAAAACATGAGATCCTATGAACGTGTTGAGTCTAGGTTGTTTTTTGATAGTCTAAGGAAGCTGTTCAGGAGCCGCCTTGTGAAAGTCAATTGTTAAATTAATTTCAAACACGGCCACTAAAAAATTTAAACTGTATAAATGTACAGTTAAATAAATTATTTTAAATGTACAGTTAAATAAATTATATTAAAAACAAAGGTAATAAATACACTCAAAACTCACCACCACCTATATTTTACTATTATCTATTAAGTTCCTTGTCTACTCTAACACTTTGGTGGAAATACCAAATAAAGGCGTGCAACTGTGCCTCTCTTGCCTTCAGTGACATGAGATTGGTAGCTGGAAATCAGCCACATTTGCAATATTTAAACTACAAAAATTGGTAAAAGGTATGAATCAAGGCCTTCCCCTCTCCAATAGCCAGTAACTAAATACTTGTCACCACATCACTAAGAGACAACCAGGTAAATAAGTCTGGCCTCAGGAGACAGATCTGCACTGGAAATACTCCTGTGGAAGGAACCAGAACGTATGTGTGGGGTGGTGGGTTCATGGACTTACAACAAGGCCCCACACTTCCGGACATCCCCGTGTTTGGTTTAATGCTTT
>ML108678.1:0-26120 GCA_003697995.1 Taxidea taxus jeffersonii
AAAGACCCTGAAAAGCCAAAACTCTCTGGAGAAAGAAAAACAGAGCAGGAGTCATCACACTTTTTCATTTCAAACTATATTACAAAGGTATAGTAATCAAAACAGCATGATATTGTCATGAAAACAGACACATAGATCAATAGAATAGAGTAGTGAGTGCAGAAATAAACCCATGTATGTATGGAAAATTAATTTTGGACAATGACATCAAGAACATACAATGGAGCAAGGAAAGTCTCTTCAATAAACAGTGCTGGAAAAATAGGATATTTACATGCAAAGAATTAAATTAGAATCCAGTCTAACACCATACACAAAAATTAATTCAAAAATGGACTAAAGATTGAACATAACTCTGAGGCCATAAACTCCTAGAAAAAAAAATGATAACCTCCTTGATACTGGTGTTGGCAAAGTGATTTTTTAGATTTAACACCAAACAAAGGCAACAAAGACAAAGATAACCAAATGAGACTATCTCAAACTAAAAATCTTCTGCAAAACAAAGGAATCCATCAACAAATGAAAAGACAACCTATGAAATGAGAGAAAATCACAGATCTGATGAGAGGTTAATATCTAAAATATACAAGGCACTCATACAGATTAATAAAAAAAAACTAATAATGTGGCTTTAAAATAACCAAAGTTTTTAAATAAACATTTTTTCAAAGAAGACATACAAATGGCCAACATGAAAAAGTGTTCAACATCATTGATCAATAGGGAAATACAAATCAAAACCACAATAAGATACTACCTCACACCTGTTAGAATTTCTATTACCAAAATGACAAGAGATAAGTTCTGGGAAGAATGTAGAGAAAAGGGAACACTTGTGTACTTAGTGGAAATGTAAATGGGTACAGCCACTATGGAAAACAGAATGAAGTTTCCTCAAGAAGTTAAAAAAACAACTACCACGTAATTCAGCATTCTCATTTCTGGGTATATATCCAAAGGAAACAAAATCATTATCTCAAGGAGATATATGTACTCCCATGTTCACTGCAACATTATTCACAAGAGCCAAAGTATGGAAATAACCTAAGTGTCTATTAACAGATACGTGAATAAAGAAAATGTGGCAAGCATATATACAATGGAATATTACTCTGCATTTAGAAATAAAGAAATCCCATCAATTGTGACAACAAAAATGGACCTTGAGGGCATTACCCTAAATGAAATAAACCAGACAGAGAAGATAAGTAATGCATGCTATCACTTATATGTGGAATCTAAAAAGAAAAGGTAGGCCCTTTGAAATAGGAGGTCGAAAAGTGTTTGCCAAGACCTGGAGGTGGGGGAAATGAGAGATTGCTACAATGGTACAAACTTCCAGTTACAAGATGAATAACTTCTGAGGATGAAGGGTATAGCATGGAGACTACAATTGATAATACTGTATTGTATAACTGATTTTGCTAAGAGAGTGAATCCTAAGCATTTTCATCAAAGAAAAGGTAACCATTTGAAGTGATAAATGTACTAATTTACTTGATTGTGGGAATTCTTTCATATATAAAAAGATCATGTTATACACTTTAAATAAATTACAATTTTATTTCTCAATTTTATTTTAATAAAGCTGAAAAAGTTTTAAATAAATAATTTTTTAAAATCAAAGTAAAGGGTCATGAAAATACTTTCCACACATGATTTCAGAATGTCTATGAGCCATAATTGCAGTATGTTTCTATTATTCCTCCATTTGAGTGGTACTGTTTGTTATGGTCATCCCTCATTTCAACCCTATATACCACATCTTTGCCAGGAAAACAACTTGTCTTTTAAATTTCTTGATTACCAGATTAAGAAGAGACATAACCAAATAGGATGTAGATCATAAGATCCTGGAATTCAAGAATAATGCTGTAACAATAAGACTCTGGGAGATGCTCAGATAGGAAGGAGCATATTTCGTTATGTGGGAGGAGCCTGAATCATTAAAACAAGAAAGTAAACTAGGATGGATTGCTTCATTTTCCTGAAATTATTTAATCCTCACTGTAGCTATACCCTTGGATAGTAATCTTCCAGTATCTTCTACCATGGGCAAGGTGACAGCCTTGTCCCTTGGCTTTGAGCTCAAGCATGTAAGATTGCTTTGATGAACTGAGAATTAATAGATGAGACACAGTAAAGATTTGAAATGCCTCCTCCACTGGGGCCAGCCCCATCTTGCTCTTCCTCAATCACCATGAGAACATGTCCAGGCTAGTGCACTGCTCCCAGAAGGAAAATGACACTAATGGAATAATATTTTCCCAGGAATATCCAACCTAAACTGACAACCACCCAAACTGTATCTGGCTTCCAGATATATACAGAGTTCATTTTAAAAATCATTGAAACAAGGTGTCTGGGTGGTTCAGTTGGCTAAGCATCTGTCTTTGGCTTAGGTGATGATCCCAGGGTTCTAGGATTGAGACCTGCTTCAAGTTCCCTGTTCAGTGGGATTCTGCTTCTCCTCCTCCTCCTGTGCTCACTCTCTCTTTGTCTTTCTCTTTAAAAAAAAGATTTTCTGGGGCACCTGGGTGGCTTAGTCGTTAAGTGTCTGCCTTCAGCTCAGGTCATGATCCCAGAGTTCTGGGATCGAGCCCCACATTGGTCTCCCTGCTCAATGGAAGCCTGCTTCTGCCTCTCTCACTCACCCTGCTTGTGTTCCCTCTCTTGCTGTGCCTCTCTCTATCAAATAAATAAATAAAATCTTTTAAAAAATTAATTAATTAATTAAAATAAAATTAAAAAAGATTTTCTTTCTCGAGTAAAAATCTTTTTTAAAAAAATTTAAATCTTTGAAACAGCTATTTATTTTAATATAATCTGTTTCTCTTGGGCTACCTATAAGATTATCTCTTGATCTTTGGATTCTTATAGTGTTTAAAGTTAAATTGTTTTTGTTATGTTGTCTGAGGTTCAGTGGTTTCTTAATCAAAGGACTGAAACATTTTATTAGTTTTGGGAAAATCTCAGTAATTTTCCACCCATTTTCTCTCTTCTCATTCTAGAACTCCAGACTGTGTTAGACTCTCACTATAACCTTCATGTCTCTTACCTGTGAGCTTGCATTTTTCCATTTATTCAATTCTTTATGCTTCATATTGTATAGTTCTCTTCCATTTCCCTAATTCTCTAGTCCACAGTGTCTACTTGGTTGTTAAATATTTATATTGAATTTGTCATCTTGATTGCTCATTTTCTCTTACTGTTTCTGTGATAAGAATAATTGCTTGCTCTGCTTCTAAAAGCATCTTTTATTGGGAAATTGAATAAATACTCATAATACTATGATCTTAAAGAAAGCTTTTTCCCTTTTAGTACTGTTGAGAAGAAAAATGGTAACAATTCCCTTCTTATCCCAAACTTTGACCACAAAATAGAAAATTGCAGTCTAGTCATTCTCCAAGTTGAAAGGAATATGATGCTAGTAGCTTTTCTTGGATGCAGCTTATCTACTGCTGGATCATCTCCAGAGGCTCTCATTATGAGGAAATTTAAGGAGCAGAACTTGGACCTCCAGATTCCACTCAAATAGCAAAATATAATGCATCATCCGAGACACCATCCTATCCCAAGACTTAATTTTTCAATAGTCCTTTTACTTCTAGTATTAGAAATAGGTCTCTGTGTATTTACTTTGTGGTTTTAAAATCAACTGTAAATAATTTGCTCAAATGAAACACTTAAAGAACACTCAACTTATACATGTCTTCAGCTTGATTTCAACTTTGCTATTTACTAAAGTAAGTTACCCACAATGATCTTGATCTTTAGGAAATGACGTAGACATCATCCAACTTACATGTGTAAACATCTCAAATATAAGTCATTAAATGAGATCTATAACGATGATGTTGGTGGTGGTACTGGTGGTTGAATGGGAGAATTCTGACAGTGTTTCTTCATCCAGTTTTCTAAGTGTCAGAGTTCACTGTGATAGGAAAATACTACCAGTCTTCTCTATGGCCTTATGATACTTACATCATGCTCAAAATCAAGACTTGTTTGAAAAAGAATCTTACCTACTCCTTAATCAAGAGTAACTTAAAACCAACATAATTTACTTGCTAAGTTTTCCTTTACTTTTTAAAAAAATTATGGCAAAATGACTTGATGTAAAACAAACATTGCACTTTCCTATGGAGATGTATATAGCTTCTATATAATAATACAGAATCTTTCCTTCATAGCTTTCCAAAGATGTTTGTTTGTTTGTTTGTTTATTTATTTATTTATTTATTTATGTATTTGAGAGAGAGAGAGAGATCGGGCATGAGCTGGCAAGGGGGCGGGGGTACAGGGCAGAGGGAAAGGGAGAAGCAGAACCCGGCTGAGCAAGGAGCCCAACGCAGGGCTTGGTCCCAAGATCATGACCTGAGCACAAGGCAGAGGAGGTTTAACCGCTGAGCCACCAGGCTCCCCCCTTCATATTTTGACAGCATCATTAGCAAACAAAATTCTCCCACCTGCTTATTTGCATTTCTAGCTACTGTGATTAAATCTGGGTTATTGTATTACAGTAGTCAAAGTCAAAGCACTATATATACACACCCATATCCAAACACTACATTGAATATGTATTATGCTTTACAAATTTGCCTTTCTATATCCATGTCTTTTTTCTCCAACAAAGAACAGAAAAATTATAGATTCAATTTGCACATTTTCATCATTTCATAGTATTCTATTGTATTAGGATGCCATAATCTGTGTAATCCATTTTATCATAATGGACATTTGTATGACTTATCAATTTCAACTATTAAGAAAAGTAGTAATAGGGGTGCCTGGGTGGCTCAGTGGGTTAAAGCCTCTGCTTTCAGCTCGGGTCATGATCCCAGAGTCCTGGGATCAAGCCCCATGTCAGGCTCTCTGCTCAACAGGGAGCCTGCTTCCCTCCTTGCCTCTCGCCTGCTTGTGATCTCTATCTGTCAAATAAATAAATTAAAAAAAAAAAAGAGAAGTAGTAATACGCACCTTTTTGCATATATATCCCGGTGCCCAGTTACCAAACATTCTCCAGTGAATATAAATAGGACTGCAATGAATATGTTTCAGGATACGCATCTTCACCTTCATTACAAAATGCCATACTGTTGCACAAAGTTGTTTTTCCAGGTTTTAATCCTAGGAATATTGTATAAAAAATCCCATTGCTTCAGATCCTTGCCAAAATTAGTAACATCAGACTGTTTACACCTTTATATTTATTAAACTGTTATTACACATAATATAATCCTTTTCTATTATAATTGTGAATTTATCTTAAGTTGGAAATAATTTTGTTATTCTTTCCCCTTCCTATAATGGTGACTACACATATTTCTTCATATTGCATTTTATATTTATACATTTACTATTATTCTACTATATAGTTTTATGACCTTTCTTCTCATGTTCTTCCTTTCTTCTTCAAATACTCTGCTGCTGTCAACAAGTGTTAGTATAGCAGAGAGATTTCCTTTTTTAGTCAAACATTGTATCAGGTCACTTTGAGGAAATTGATTAGGTAACAGCATGGGGTAAGAGAAATTTCAGTGCTGTTCAACACCTAAAAGGACCTAATGAAAGGAATGCTGAAATTGAAAATGAACCTACAAGGTCTTCTGTTAAGGTATTTTCCCTTAGAATACAGAAACTTCTTTCAAATTCTATGAAGCTAAATGTTCTCTCAGAGAGAATTTAAGGGGCCACAGTAATCTCAGGCAGCCCTTCCAGCTTGCTGTTTCCCAAAACTAGAGAGTGGTCTGAGTGAAAGGTAGCTGAACTCACCATGACAAACATCTTGGCCTGATTGTTATCTCTGTACCTTAAGGAAGATCCAGCTTGCTATTGGAGTGGAAATAAGTAAATGGCGAAGAGGAGGAGGACAGCTGTCACCGTTTTCATGGCCCCTGTATGGGTCTCTGCTGGAGTCCCTCAAACCCATCAGGCTGAGCTGCAAATTCTTGATTTCTCACCAAGAACAGAAACAAAACAAGCAAACAGGTCAGGGACAGGAGAAAAGGAATACATAGGTCAAGGTAGGAAGCAGGAGACTTTTAAAGACCAAGAATTTTACTTATGTCTAAATGCAAAGTCATGGGTCTCTCATGTACTCCATAGTATATGAACTATGGAGTACATGAGAGAAGAACAAAGGCCCCAGGAAGAGCACGAGACCCATTCTGTTCTCTCTCCACTTCAGGCAGATGAAAAACAAGTGCAAGAGCTTGGCTTTCTCAAGGAAGCAGAAACTGTTGGGCAGGTGGCAAACCAGGGAGGTCAGTGATTAGTTACTACTAAAGAATAGTAACCACTTTTGCTATTCCTTTACCAGTAGCATAGGGATGTGGAGACAGTCCATCATCAATCAATCAAACAAATAGTGTTACCCACTGTTGAGTGACTCTGGCCATAGCCAAGCTGGTTAAGGATGAAATCAGTTGATGAGACTTTCCCATTCTGGACCCTTCAATGCAGTTTGCCAGTCCAATGAACCCATTTCCCTACATTCCTGAGATGACCTCTCCTGCTGCCACTACCACAAAGAGATCTTCATTCCAGCTCACAGTTCCATGAAAATATTTCTGATGTGGTGCCTCACTGATGGCTCCATAGCTAAACAGTCACAGGTTGACATCCACTTGGAGACGTTTGCATCCTAACTCCAGAAAGGATTACCAGTTTCCAGAAGGAAACCCAAATTCTGCTATGTCATATAGTCTCAGAGACCTTCACAAAAGAATAGTTCACTCTATTGATACTGTAATTCCAGGGCTAAACCAAACAGTTCTGGGAAGAGATACAAAGCTTCATGAATACCTTCTTATAACTTAGTCAGCTACTACCTAATCTCCAGAGTAAATGCTAATCAATCCCCACTGATCCTTGCACCAGCTGAAAATGCCCATTTGTGCTAATGATTCAAAGGATGAAGTCAGGTATGAAGACATGCAAATATGAGAGATTATTTTCCCCTAAGTTCTACTTTCATATTCCCTGAGTCATACATTTGAATGCAAGTATTTTAGATTTTGAAAAGAAATTGCTAGAAAAAAATTCATATAATTCAGTTATTATTGTCACTCATTCTACCTATGAAGGATTTTTTTTTAAGATTTTATTTATTTATTTGTCAGAGAGAGAAAGAGAGAGAGAGCTCACGAGAGCAAGCACAGGCAGACAGGCAGGCAGAGGGAGAAGCAGGCTCCCCGCAGAGCAAGGAGCCCGATGTGGGACTCGATCCCAGGATGCTGGGATCATGACCTGAGCCAAAGGCAGCTATTTAACCAACTGAGCCACCCAGGCATCCCCCTATGAAGGATTTTTATTGATTCAATGTGACTTGTAGGAATAACTTAAATAGTTCAAAGAGCACACTCAAGTTCTAGAGCAAATAAGTATAAATAATTAGTTGCATAATATTGTAAGAGCTAAATCAGAAGTTATCAGCAACAGATGCTGGGAATATACATGAGGAAGCTACAGATGCTACAGTGCAGGATCAGCTATGGTTTTCTGTGGATAGGCACATTCAGGAGGAACTTGAGTTCTTTAGAGTTTATGAGGAAAGAGAAAAAGAGCTGATATTGAAGACAGATACAGGGCTGGTATAAATTATCAAAGTGGGGACGCCTGGGTGGCTCAGTTGGTTAAGCAGCTGTCTTCGGCTCAGGTCATAATCCCAGCATCCTGGGATTGAGTCCCACATCGGGCTCCTTGCTGGGCAGGGAGCCTGCTTCTCCCTCTGCCTCTGCCTGCCACTCTATCTGCCTGTGTTTGCTCCCTCTCTCTCTCTCTGACAAATAAATAAATAAAATCTTAAAAAAAAAAATCAAAGTGACACGAACAAGCTAGACCATGCTTCTGAAGACAGAAACTGTTTTACAGTAACTTATTGGCTATTTTGATTGTAACGGTGCTAAGTGCTCTCTGACATCCATGTCCTCAACTGCATCTCCTCTTCATCTGGGCGGAGACGCTATACTTCCCAGTGTCCCTTACAGGTGGTTGTGGCCATGTGGCTGAAATCCGAATGAGGACATATGAGTGAAAATTATGTGCACCATTACAGGCCCATCCCCCAAAAAATCTCCCCATGAACACTCCTCCATACCCCTTCTTCACTGCTGCAGAAATGGGGATGACCCCAAGTCAGTCTTGGAAGCCACATGTTAAAGATGGAATACATTCACTCAGCCTGATTCCCAGGAACAGTACGGAGAAGGCTCCTTGAATGCTACAGTACTGTGAAAAGAGCAATTCCAGTCTATGTTATGTATGAATCATTTTATGTTTTGGAGCCTATTTGTGACGACTTCTTGTCCACCCAGTCTAATGCCAAAATTAGAATTGAGAGTATGCGGCTTTGTGTAGGTGCATTTGAATAGTGAAGAAACAGAACCAAGAATCCATTCAACCTGCAGATTTTGTGATGGGTTTTGTTTTCATTGGTTTTTCAGCCACAGTATAGTTTATTTATCCATTTCTTTAGTCATTAACATATCATTTGGACTAACTATTCCATGGGCTGGCTTTATGTCCTGAGGAGTCAGCAGGAAATAGACATGATCTCCACATTACATTGTTTATATTCTGCTTGGGCAGACAGATGATTAAAAACAAATGAATGAATCTGATGTAGGAATAACTTACCTTAAGGTTTCAGTAATGTTAAAATTTCATAATGTAAAGAATTAACATAGGTATGTAAATTCAGTTGTTGAACCAGGTAACACATTTCTTTCTTAAAATAGAGTTTGTTTTTAATAATACATCAACACACTATATCATTATTTTCACAAGATTATAATAAAACAGATGATGAAGACATTCCTTATAATCATTATATAAATATAACATACTATTTTAATGTGCAGAAAGGTCATTATGTACCATAATTTTTCTAAAGATTTTATTTATTTATTTATTTGTGAGAGAGAGAGCACACAAGCAGGGGGAGAAGCAGGGTCCCCACTGAGCAGGGAGCTGAATGCAGGGCTCAATCCCAGGACCCTGGGATCATGACCTGAGCCAAAGGCAGATGTTTAACTGAGTCATCCGGGCATCCCAGTACCATAAATTTTTACAATTCTTACAATGAACATATTTTCTAAGACAAAGAAGATCTGAGTCTTGTTATCTGATTAAAAGAAACTTTCGGTAGCAAGAGGGAAAAAATGATGGGCAATTCAGAAGCTCAAAGATGAGAACGTTTTAAACAATTTGATTTCAGATCTCAACTTCCAAAAAGGTCTTCTTTCTTCAAAAACTATAAGAAATGACTCTCCTAGCTGCATATGGGAACATAGAAGCATTGAAGGCAAGTCATGCTCATTTTTTTCTTCCTTGTTCGTATCATAGAACTTTATTTTTTATCCAAGATTTTACCTACTTGTATTAAATCTCATATTCTTTAGCACTGTTTATTGTACACACACATTAAATGTCTTCTAAATATATTTGTTGTTCTTGAATTTTATGATGTGCATCTTTTTCTTTTTTTTTAAGATTTTATTTATTTATTTGACAGACAGAGATCACAAATAGGCAGAGAGGCAGGCAGAGAGAGAGAGGAGGGGAAGCAGGCTCCCTGCCAAGCAGAGAGCCCGGTGCGGGGGCTCAATCCCAGGACACTGGGATCATGACCTGAGCCGAAGGCAGAGGCTTTAACCCACTGAGCCACCCAGGCACCCCATCTTTTTCTTTTTTTTTTAAATTTTATTTTATTTAATTTTTTCAGTGTTCCAAAAATCATTGTTTATGCACCACACCCATGGCTCTCTATTAACCAAGAAGAATTCATGTTGGAATAATATCTACCCAAAACATTCATCCTCAATGTGTGATTTACAATTGAATATCATTACCACCCAAAAGATTGAAGATTCAAACAATAAAATCTAAATAATGTGGTACGTATGTGTGGTACTGATTACAATCGGAAATAGCGATGATTTCCTGAGATTAAGTTGTCAGTTCTGAAAAATGCATAAATATAGATCATAAATTTGGAAGACAATACATAGAATGTGTATATGAAATATACACATGTTCATAATCTTGAGGCATCTCTTACAATATTTTGTATAATTACATTGCTTGCCTGCAAAAGGTAAGATCTACAGTGCTATGGACTTATTATTACCTTTTTAAGGTATAATCTTTCTTATATTTTTCATACATACACACACATATACTTTTTGTGATACGCCTAAGTAAAAGACTTTTCTAGATAAAACTTTGGAAATTACTCAATTATATACTCATTAGAAAGAGAGGTAAGAAGTATAAAATGTTAGGGACGTCTGGGTGGCTCAGTTGGTTAAGCGGCTGCCTTCCGCTCAGGTCATGATCCCAGCGTCCTGGAATCGAGTCCCACATCGGGCTCCTTGCTCAGCAGGGAGCCTGCTTCTCCCTCTGCCTCTGCCTGCCTCTCTGTCTGCCTGTGCTCTCTCTCTGTCTCTCTCTCTCTAACTAATAAAAATAAATAAAATCTTAAAAAAAAAAGAAGTATAAAATGTTATAGATGCCATCAGCTTGTTTTCTCCTGGAAGACATGATGCTCCTCTTACATCCTTTTTTTCAGCCAGTACCTCAGCGACCACAGAAATGACAGAAAGACCTCTCTCAGCTTCTTGTTTCCCCAGATCAGGATAAATGAGTGGCTTGAAGGATACACAAATCCAAAAGTTTGGCAAAACATGTAGAACAGTTTGGTCGGCAGCCACTCAGAACTCCAGACAGTGACAGTTAGAGTCAGGAAGTGACCAGCTAATAGCAAGAGAAAGGAGATCACAGTCTGCATGGCTCTTATGTGGACCTTGGTGCTGGGATCTTGGCATCTTTTACCACCAGATTGCATCTTCTTGAGATGTTTCCACAGGGAAAAGATTAACAGCAGAAAAGAGGTCAGGGCTATAGCAAAGGGCACAAAGTTTGCTAACGTGAATACGGTCATATTTGAAAGGCGAGCAATGTTCACCAATTTCGACCGTCTAGTGATGTTTCCTTCATATTGCTTCGTCAGCTCATATATGCTTACAACTGCAACACGAAAAACCAAAAAGAGCGACGACCCCAAAAGTATCACAAGAATTACACTTTTTTTTTTTTAAGATTTTTTATTTATTTATTTGACAGAGATCACAAGTCGGCAGAGAGGCAGACAGAGAGAGAGAGGAGGAAGCAGTCTCCCTGCTGAGCAGAGAGCCCGATGTGGGGCTCGATCCCAGGACCCTGAGATCAGGACCGGAGCCGAAGGCAGAGGCTCAACCCGCTGAGCCACCCAGGCGCCCCAAGAGTTACACTTTTAACTCTCCACTTGAGGCGAAGAAAAATAAGGCTAGAGAAATTGGCTATTTTGAACAAATAAAATACACTGAGGCTAGTAGCGAGCCAGATGCTAAAATGATTGCTTGCCGTCCATGCAATATGAACCAGAAATCTTGTTTCCAATCTAAATGAATCTGGATTCAACATAGTTCCATACCAATTTATTAGCATTACGCAGAGCAAACCGATTCTGGAGATCGCCAGAGCAGTGAGAATTTGATCAGCTGAGGACATCTTTTGTCTCTTGACCCAGTCAATGCAGTTTACCACCACTACGAAGCCATTGGCAAAATTTCCTAGAACAAATTCTGTTATTATGAAGATGGAGAAAATGTCTGGTAGCAAAGTTACCATGTCTAGAAAGAAAAACAAACCAAAAGGCCAAGTCTAATGTCACTGGTTGTGGTTCCTTGAATATTCTGACCTTATATTCTATAGGCTGCTGATTTCTGAGTGTGCAGGAAAGTTCTTGTTTCTTTTAAATTCTGTGACCAATTTCAAGCAGGAAAGCACCAGGGTATGCTAATAGATGAGCTCAATGCTGTCTTGATGAAAACCATTGTTATTCCCAAATAGCTAAATTGATGCCCACTCATATACTCTGTGACCTTGCCGTGGGCTGGATTATTTCATAACTGGTGTGGAAGTGAAAGCTGGGGTCACATTTGCTAACATACAAATAAGGACATATTATTTTGCAATTTTTTCCTTGTTTAACCTTTCCCTAATTTGTGTTCACCAACTTCAGTTGTGAGGTAGTAAAATTTTAAAAACCCAATACATAAACAAACAGTGAATATCCAAACTATTTCATGAAGCTTGGTCATAGCTATGATCTATAGTGCTATGGACTTATTATTATTTTCTTAATGCCAGATTTACATAGGATGAATTTTACTTTTCCTTTCAAAACATCCAGAAAAGACAATTCTCTCTAAAAGCTGGTTGCTGATAACTAATACTTAAAAGTTCATTTATTTACAAGCTCATAAACAACACACACAAACACACACACAGTCACACAAATACATATGCATCTCATGGATGGAATTACTGTCCTATAATTTCCAAAATGTAAAATCAGTGTCAGGAGATCATCCCAGTTTAAATCCTCCCTTTCTCCCATGCAGGCTTCTCAAGTCATTATTAATGGCTACCAGATGTAGCTCTCATGCTTAGGCCCTTGATAAAGTTCTTTTTTGAGTCTATTTTATACTTAAATATTGATATATAATTAAAATATTCAAGAATTTTATAAACATTTTTGGGCATTTCAAAAGAACATTGCCAATTCTAGTATTTTCCATATATAAATATTCAGTTTTATGTTTAATTCATTTTTGATAACTTCTTTTTTAAGATTAATAGATGTTAAAATCAACCTTTAACCTTGAATTTCATTCAGATTCAGTTTTTGTAGTAATTCAATTTTGTAGTAACTCAGAGGATCTTGAGTAGGACTGCCAGGATGAGAAACCTAGATTGTCCGCTTCACCTGTCTCTGATCTTTAATGTTGTTCTGAAACTTCTCTCTTCCTCAATATGATCATCAGTAAAATGCGGGCAGTAATGATATCCTTTTCCCAGTGTTCTTTTTGAGGTGTTTGTGCACTTTCTTCTGTTTTGCCTCTCTGGTACAGAAAGGGCAGGGAACGTTGTTCCTTAGTCATTTGATCCAGTGCTATTTAATACACTTACACTGAAGTTAATCTACCATACTTCCATTTAGGAGTAAAATGTAGCAACTTGAAAAAGAAAAGATTCCCTTCTGTAACAAGCAGGATAAGGAGAATAAATTGCCAAACTTATATTTTAAATTCATCATAAACTGTGCAAGAAGAGAGGACCACTTGAACTAAAATCTGGAATAAAGAGTCTTTTCAGGTAAAGAGATGATCTATATATTCAGTGCAAAATCCCAGCAGGCTCTATTTGCGGAAAGTGAAAAACTATGTCCAAAATATATATGGAAATGCAAGGCGCCCAGAATAGTCAAAAGGATTTAAAAAAAAAAAAAGAAAGAAAAGAAAAGTAAATAAATTTGAAAAAAATAAAAAGATCTCAGTTCCTGGTGTCAAAGCTTGCTGGTAAGCTGTATTAAGATAATGCACCAGGGTGGCTCAGTTGGTTAAATTTCTGCCTTCAGCTCAGGTCATGATCCCAGGGTTCTGGGATCAAACCCTGAATGGTGCTCCCTGCTCAGCAGAAAGTCTGCTTCTCTGTGTCCCTCTCCTTCTGCTACTCCCCTGGCTTGTGTGATCACTCTCCCTCTCTCTCTCTCCTGTCAAATAAATAAATGAAATCTTAAAAAAAAAAAAAAGTGTGGTATTCTCATGCAGATAGACATATATATTAATGAAACACAATTGAGAGTCCAGACTTATATTTATATTCATGGTCAATTTATTACTGAACCCACGTTGACCTGCCTGTCACTCAAAAGACCATAACTCAAGAGATGAGATTTGTTTTGTTTTGTTTTGTTTTCTAAGGTTTTTATTTATTTATTTAAGAGAGAGAGAGAAAGTGCGCACATGCGAGTGAAGCACAGAGGGGCAGAGAGAGAGTGAGAGAGAATCTCAAGCAGACTGCCTGCTGAGCGTGGAGCCCAATCAGAGCTTGATCTCATGACCTTGAACTCATGATCTGAGCTGAAATCAGAAGTCGGATGCTTAACCAACTGAGCCACCCAGGTGCCCCTCAAAAGAGAAATTTTTGAGTGGAAAGAAATGTGAGCTTTATTTAGGAGGCTGGCAACCTGGGGAGAAGGCAGACTCTTGTTCAAAATCAACTCAGAGATTTCTGCTTGGACCAGGGGTTTTTACAGGAGTTTAGGGTAGTTACTCAGCAAAAGGAGTGCAGTGGCCTGCAGCATTTCTTGATTATGTGCAGATTCCATGATGCCAGCTACACATGTTATCTCCATTCGAGGGGGCTGTGAGGGATTGTGCTGGTTCTCGTGTCAAGATGGGTAAGAAGACTCTGTTCTTCCTCAAAGGAGGGCAAAGTCTCCAGATACACAAAAGAAGTTCCATAAAATAATTGGCATGACCTAAAAGAAGAAAAACATTTTGCTAAAAAAAAAAATGCTCAGCTAATCAGGATGTCGAGGCAGCTTCACACAGACTTGCTGGCTGCTGTGACCTGGGAAAGTTCTGTTCCTCAACTCCTCAAGGCCAGTGGCCTGCCAATCTCAAGAAAAGAAAGTAGTCCTTTCACAGACCAAGGGCCTTAAGTCAGTAAGGAAGGAAGCTGTGAACCCTGAAGAGCTAGAACACTGTTACAAATGAATTCAAAAGGTATCAAGGCAGTCAAGGGGGAAATGATCTTTCTTTAGTATCCACAAATGAAGTTGGGACAATTAAATACCCACATTCATAGAGATAAATTTAGACCCTTACTTCATACCATATACAAAATTAACTCAAAATTGATCATAGATCAATTGATCATAGAACCTAAATGTAAGAAGAACAACTATAAACTTTTTAAAGAACAAAAGAGGGGCGCCTGGGTGGCCCAGTGGTTAAGCCTCTGCCTTCGGCTCAGGTCATGATCTCAGGGTCCTGGGATCGAGCCCCGCATTGGGCTCTCTGCTCAGTGGGGAGCCTGCTTCCTCCTCTTTCTCTGCCTCCCTCTCTGCCTACTTGTGATCTCTGTCTGTCAAATAAATAAATAAAATCTTTAAATAAATAAATAAAATGACAGAACTAGAAGTGAAATAAGTCAGTCGGAAAAAGACACATTTCATATGATTTCACTCATATGTGGAACTTAAACAAAACAGATGGAAATAGAGGAAGGGAAGGAAAAATAAAATAAGATGAAATCAGAGAGGGAGACAAACCATAAGAGACTCTTTTTTTTTAATTTTTATTTTTATTTAAACATATAATGTAACCCCACCACCCTCTCCCAACCCCCCTCCTCCCCAAACCATAAGAGACTCTTAACTGTAGGGAACAAACTGAGGGTTGCTGGAGGGGTGGTGGGAGGATGGGTTAGCTGGGGGATGGGCATTAAGGAGGGCAGATGATGTAATGAGCATCTCATTGTTATATACAACTGATGAATCACTAAGTTCTACTTGAAAATTAATAATATACTACATGTTAACTAACTTGAATTTAAATAAAACAAAAGAAAATAAAGATAGATTAGTAATCATTAGTTTTACATTTTAGTCTATACGCTATAAACTATGGAGAAGAATCATGATGGAAATAAGGGAAGAAGTGGCATTGTCCAAAGATCAGGTATTTGTATCAGGATGAAATAAGAACCCATTTTTGGATCTTTGGTGGTTGGAAATAGGACCAAATGCTTTGACAGAGCTTACATAAATTGGTGGAGTGTAACTCCCCTACCCTTCAATATGGGCCTCAGTGGTTTGCTTTAGTAAATAGCATGTCCAACTGACACTAGTTAACTTGCCAGACAAGGTTTAAAAACCCAGTCATCTTGGGACATCTGCTTTGAAGCCTTGAATCATGATGCTGGAGGCACCATGTGGAAAAACCAAAGAGAAGCCGAGTTGAGATGCCTGAGCTCTTCCAGGTTGCAGCTGTTCAAGTCTTTCTAGTGCAAGTGACTGGAAGAGGTCATCACGATGACTCCAGCAGCCTCATAAGAAACTCAGGGCCAGAACCATAAGCTGAGTCACTCCTGCATTCCTGACCCTTAGGGACCAAGAGGGGATAGTGATTATTGCCATTTTAAGCTACTAAGTCTCAACTGAACTATAACGAAAAGTAGGCACCTAATATAGTGAAAGATGGCTTCTTTTGTGAGATGGGAGCAGAGATTTTTTTGTCAATTTTAAATGTGGTAAATGGTTAATGTTGGAGAGCTGAAGAAGCCAACCACATTGAACAGCTGTCATTCTCTTTAATCATCCAAAAACTGGATCCTATTCCTGGAATCATGCTGTATTCTATTGATCTCTAATTTTAGAGAACTAAATGGAAATACTTTCCCAGCCTCCCTTGAAAATATGAAAGCTACTGACATGGCTTTTTGATATGCTAATTAGGCATTTTCTAAAATGTTCTTTCCAGAATATTTGTGCTTATAGTGTCCTACAAGGGAGATTCTCTCAGGAGAGCTACTGGCAGGGGGAGCCAACAGCCATGTGGCAGGGGGAGCCAACAGCCATCCATAGCATTGACACACCTTGTTCCTGTCATCCATTCAGATGCTAGCCAAGGCACTTGGTCTTAGGAAAGGATTTTTCAGTTGTAATTAAAATCTCAAATCAGTTGATTTTGAGTTCATCAGAGAGGAGGTTATCCAGGAGGGGCCTGACTTAATCCAATAGACTGGGCCATCCCAGAGGCTGAGATTCCAAGCAGCAGAAGGAAAGCAAGCCTGTGAAATATTTCCACATTTGGAACATCAGCAGTCTGTCATTGATGGTCTGTTGAGTCACCTCACTGACGTGAAATGGCAGCTGTGCCTGAAATTGCTCTCCCTTCCCTCTGGATCCCTTTTAGTTTCTGTAATGTTTAAGTTACCATCCCCTAAACACTGATGAACACTAAGAAAATAATGGTTTATGTTTCATACATATTCATCTTCCATGTTTTACTTGATTCTAAATTTAAAATAACAGGAATTATGTGGTCTATCACTGGAAGCTAAAAGGAAAAAAGAGCAAAGACCCCAGAAAAATGCTATTAGTTTTCTACTTCAACCAAAAAAAAAAAAAAAAAGACAGGAAAAAGTAAACTGTCTTCTGGAAATAGAAGATGCTGAGGCAGGTGTCAGACCAGACATACCAGTGGTTTGGTCGTTATGCCAAAAGAACATCAAATTTTTCAATTTGACCAGTGCTGTGTGGATGTACAGAGAAGTGAATCAGTATCATGATCAAGAAACACAGTCTGGTTATAGACAAGCTGATGAGGATAAGACCAATGAAGCTGATCTTCCTCTCTCTTACCCACTTGATGCAGTTCATTATTCCAATCAGTCCATTTCTGCAAATACCTGTTAGGAATTCCACAGTTCTGACAACCCAAAATGTTGTGTGCTTGACATTTCTTCTGAATGAAAAATCACTATCCCAAATATCACTGTTGATGAATTGATGGATTGAAAATAAATCATTTTTGTAGCTTTTTTTTTGTTTTTATGGTGGCTTCCATTTCATTTCAGTAGACACCTACTGCTATTATCATGTTGGTCCTCAGCAAACATTGGGAAAACCATTTCAGTTCATTTATAATGTCTTAGTTGGTAATTCCCTTGCAAAGGAATGTGGATAATTCTTCTTTTAGTAAAGCCTCCTATGACTTTTCATGTTTTTTTTTTAAGATTTTATTTATTTATTTGACAGAGAGAGACAGCAAGAGCAGGAACACAAGCAGAGGGAGTGAGAGAGGGAGAAGCAGGCTTCCTGCTGAGCAGGGATCCCGATGTGAGGCTCAATCCCAGAACCCTGGGATCATGACCTCGGCTGAAGGCAGACACGTAACAACTGAGGCACCCGGGACATTCAGGGGAGTCAACCAATGAGATGTCTTGGTTTGCTTGTAAAAAGTTAGGGTCACAGTGAGATCACCTAAGGGGCACTGCCAAGCTGAGCACCAGCTACCTACGGAGGTATTCAGGCACAAGAAAGATAACCACCACAGATGAAGACAATCCCTGCTAGAGTACAAACTATTCCCTTCGGGGTGGTGCTGTAAATGAATTCATTCACGGGGACTGTGCCTTTACCTGTTCAAGCCAAGGATCCATTAAGTTGTCAGCACATAGAGGAAGAAAATCTCCTAACCTAAAAGAATGAGTTGCTCTAAATACCCTGCAAAGACAGGTGCTGCCGGTAAGAGGTCTTAGAGAATGGTGGGTAGATCTGATCTGGACAATCACAGGAACGTGGGGGTGCAAGTATACCAAGATTTGCATAAATAGCTGTGTTTAACTGAGTACATACAGTTATAATTGAAAAAGGTCAAAGGGCACAGGTCCTTCTGGCTGTAAAAGTTGAACTCTGGTAAGAGACTTCTGGGGGCGGGGCACTGATTATAGTTTGCGGTGACATTAGAAAATAAAGAATTAGTCTCAAAAAGGACCCAGGGGTCCCTAGGATCATGGACGGATAGAAATCTTTGATGACAAATCCAGCAATCTGAAAGATCTCCCCCCTCAGTGAGAGCCTGGGAGATATGGATGAGGGCATTATCTTTCCAGACCAATGCCAGAGTGAGGGCAAGAAAAAGGGTAAGAAAATAGTTCATGCTTAATTGAAGTACAAAGCCTCAGTCTGGTGTCTTGCGTGAAAATAGTCTACCAACTTCTCTTCTGTGTCAGTGTGTTTTAGAGGGCTCCAGCATCCGCAAAGGACCAGATGTCAGGTGGAGCCTTGTTCTGCTATGAGATGAGAATCCAAGGGTCCATACTTTTTCCTTTGGTATTAGTGTGAGTGGTCAGGAGCTCCTGGTAAGTTTCATCCCAATGATATTCAAGGATTGTTTTCCTCTGATGACATTTCCAGAGTACCTTGCCCCCAGGTTCCAGTCTGGGACCAACAGGAAGCTTTGAATTGGAATCTGGGAAGTCTTCTTCACCTTGTTGATGATAGCTTTAGCATAAGACATTGAAGACTTACAGTAGCTGGTTATTCAAGCAGATAATGAGACCAACAGAAGGATGTACAGCCATGATGCTCTCATGAGGAGTGAGCTTGTTTCCCAAAGGCGGCACTGGGAACAGTCAGCAAGACCAGAGGCAACATCTTATGTCAAAGAAGATTATAATTTGAGGACCCCCATTCATTCTCCCAACCTTGCCCAATGATTGAGGGTGATAAAGACAGTGATAATTCCAAGAACTGTACAAGGCTTTCCTTAAGGTTTATGCGATCGGCCCAGTGATGTGAATGCCTTGATCCCCAGAAATTGTGGAAGGTATACTCCAAGGGGGAGACACATTTTCTAACAACTATTTTGCTACCGTGAAAGTATCAGCCTTATGGCAGGGGAAGGCTTCATCCCATCTAGGAAACACACATACAAGAACATATCGCTAACCCATACTAGGTGGCAATTGAATGAAGTCCAGCTGCAGGTGTTCAAAGTGTCTGGAGGGAGAAGGTCTGAGGCCTCTGGGAACAAAAATAAAATTTCTAGGATTATAGACCTGACAGGTCAGACATTGATGGTAAACTGTTTTGCAATCTTTAGGCGTCTCCCCACCAAAGTTTAGTTATAATTTGAGTCATCTTAAATACACCATGTCGGGGGAGCAGGGTGGGTAAAGGAATGTAAAAATCAAAAAATGGGATTTGCTGGGAGCTGGGAAGAACCAAGAAGCCATCTTGGGCTTCCCATAGTGCTGACCGTTCACTGAATTTACCACCATCATCTGCCCGGATCATTTTCTGATCTGGAAGCAGACTGCTACCATGTTGCAAGGACATCAGGATGGCAAAAGTCTGGCAACAAGGGGTCATTTTTTGCAGAAGCAGAATGGACTTTGTCCACGTGTGCCACAACCTTTACAGATTCTATTGCATACAAGTTGGCTAGAGCACTTTCCAGAAACTCAGGTTCAGCCTTAATTTGATGATAGCAATTTTCAATAGCACCAAGATCATTTACTTGTTGCCCATTTTTTATTAGGGTCCCCAAGATGTAAGATCCCCTTTGTTTCCATAACATCCCCAACTCATGGATGACCCCAAAGGCAAACCAGCTATCAGTGTGAATGTTGATAATTCATCTCCTGGTAAGGGCATGGAGCTCTGCTTTTTGGGCTGGTTTGGCTTGTCTAGTAGTTCATATTGGGTGGTAACAGCATAACCAGTTCAGAAATTCCTCTTTCATTTTTACAATATGATTCACCAACAAACAAAATTAGATCAAGATTAGTCGAAGGGGTATCTCAAAAATGAGGACCCACCATCACCAAAAGGGACATTATTACTCCAGAGTCATGGGGTTGGCCTTCATCTGGTGGGGGTAGGGTCATAGTAGGATTGAGAATGTTACAGTGTTTAAGATGGAGCTTAAGTGGTGAAAGCAGAAGGATCACCTTGACTGCAGAGAAATCTTCAGTCTGTCTAGTATTTAAGAAACTGAACAGTGTGTGTGATGGTGGGTGGGGCAAGGGGCATTGTAAATAAAGGTCATTTCCTTGGGCTAAATCTGCTGAGGCTTTTACTAACTTTGCAGCTGCAGCTGTACCCTTAAAAGAGTTTGGACAGGCCCAGGCATCTGAATTGGGTTGTATGCTCAGAGGCAATAGCTGTATAATCGGTATGTTTAGTGCATTGTTTTTGCATTCGCATTCCCAAAGCTTGACTATCCTTTCATGTCGAAATCAAGTGAAAGGCTTTAAATGGCCCTGAGGCAGCCGGTTCTTAGAGTGCTGGTGTTAGCCTCATAAAAACTTGCTGTATTTGTCTTCCCAAGGAAGGGGCTCAGCGGCTGAAATTTTAGTAAGTTAGTAGAGTGGGGAGCCAGTAGAGAAAAATCAGGAATCCGCAGTCAGCCATACCCAGCCAGGCCTAAAAGGTCATGAAGCTATCCCTTAGATGTGGGCCTGGGAAATTCTTTGATTATCTTAACCCTTTTTGGAGACAGCTGAATTTCTTCAGCCAGCGCTTAGATCATAACTCAGGTAGTGAACAGTAGCTGCAGAAAACTGTAATTTTTCTTTGGATACTGTATGTCCCTTTTCGGCTAACTGCTGTTGCAAATAAATGGAATCATTTGTGAGCACAGCAAGAGATCCTCTGCTTGTTGTAAAAGGGTGGATTTTCCAAAACACTGGAGGGTACTTAAGTCCTGTTGACCTACAAGGTCATTTCAGGGAGAAATAAGAAGGTGCCTCACTGGACCCTTGAGGCATAATGGCCCAGGCATACTGTTGATTATTCCAAGTAAAGGCAAACAAATATGGGCTGCTGGGGTCTTAGTGAATCATTTCAGTCTGGTGGAACTTGTAACAGAAGGGCACTGGGGTTTGAGACAGCTAGGAAACTGGGAATAATCTCCTTGTTCATGGCTATCAAGTCCTGGACAAATCACCATCCCCATCCATTAGGTCATTAGGTTTTCAGATGGCAAGATTGACAGGTTACAACGGCTGGTCCAGGGAATAATTAGGCCTTTCATCATTGCTGTGAGACCTTGCATGGCCTCGGGCTTTAATGGATGGTGAGGCAGTTTAGGAAGGGTTTTCGTCATATCTATCTGAATTTTATAGTCCCTGTACTTCTTATTCTCTCAATGTCAGTATTAGAAGCAGCCCACAGGTTTTTTGGGGTTTGGTTTTGGTACCTCATCTATATAGGGGAACTTTATTAGGATTCTTCCTCTTTCATATCAAGAACAGATGTGCAGAACATAAAAGATCAGATTCAGTTTGACCAGGAAATTCTAAAGTGAAGTTTCCATTAGAAGCAAAGTGCATCAGCCGTTTTAATTTAGAAAGGAGATCTCTAACTAATGAATTAACTGGCACTGGACCACAGAGCAAAAAGGAATGCTTCTCAGTAAGAGGTCCCAGAGTCTTCTGTACCAGTTGAGATGGAAACTGTGAACTTTACTAAATACCCCAACTATGGAAATCTTTTTTTGTTGTCCTGTGAGAGTGGGATTTAAAGTAGAAAGCATAGCTCAAAAATGTGGCAAGGTTTTCCATTAATTTTAATTTCAGTTTCCCTTTGGCTGTTAAGGGAATTACTGGTAACAGCTTAACAGAGAATCCCTCCAAGTCCCATCAGCCCTGGGAGGGGCCGATAGAGGAGTCCTCCCCTAGGGGCACTTGAACTGAAGAATTTGCATAGGACCTCTGAGGACATTTTTTTTTTTCCAGTGCCCCAGATGATTACAATTCGAACATTGATCTTTAGGCCACTGTTTTGATGGTAGAGCCCTAGAAGGGAAAAATGTCTGGGGCCAAGGTGTTATTTTGGGGCCCTGGACTTGGAGCTGCTGTAGCTGTAAAGGCAACAATGGCAGATTGGTGTCCAGTCTCACTTGAACTTCCTTTCAAAAGGCTCAGCAGTAGCCATGTGTTCAGTCGGGTTGGTGGCCTCCTATCCTATTCTTTGCCTTTTTATTAGCCCACGGATCTCTGGGGACAATGCATTTACAAACAGAGCAGCCACAGCAAGCTGGGTGACCTCATTTATCATCTGGCATCCAGAAGGCTGAAGGAAGAGCCTCCAGCGGCCTCCAGGTGCCACAGGTTCATTTTTCTTTTGTTTGCATGTTTGAGTAACAGACCAGTCAGTGTCGGGGTGGGGGCAGACTCTAGGAATGGCTTTTAAAAAGATTTGCTGCTGTTCTGAGAGCTTTTTCTACTTTATAAGAGGTCCATGCTGGACACAGGATATCTCAAATATCATTCTGCTTCCCACATCCATTTTGGGGCTTCGCCAGGTCCTCCCAACACCTGTGCTAGCTGATAAAGATCTGGCAGCCTGGGGTCCTGGGCTTTGATAAGGATTTCAAATTCTTTTAAAAACTTCTGGGGATCCTGCTTGGTTGAGGAAATTCTCTAACTATGACCCTTAGTTTTTAGTTTTTGACCAAGAAGTGAAAGATAGCAGAGGAGGATGGCCTGCCAGTTCCGGGTAGTTTTATTTTTAAAGGCCTCTTCAGAGTATCTCTTTAAAGTGTCTCCTCAGAGTGAAAAGGCACTTCAGATAGAGAATTAGCAGACCCAGATGACCTCAAGGATAGAAGGGTGGAGGGGTGCGGCAGGAATCTTGTCAGTCCTGTCCTCTCTTGTCTTATGTACCCCTTGTGTTTTTAATTTTTCTTAGCCTTTCAATAACGAGGCTTTCAATAAGACTAATTTAGAATCTTGAAGCCCTTTGGAAGAAGCTTCTGCACACCAATCAAAACAGGCATCCCTCTCTGTTTGCTTCATTTGGGAAGTCTTACTTTCAAATGTACTTTTTTTTTTAAGCTTTTATTTATTGTATTTGTCAGAGAGAGCGAGCATAGGCAGACAGAGTGGCAGGCAGAGGCAGAGGAAGAAGCAGGCTCCTTGCTCAGCAATGTGGGACTCGATCTCAGGACGCTGGGATCATGACCTGAGCCAAAGGCAGCTGCTTAACCAACTGAGCCACCCAGGTGTCCCTCAAGTGTACTTCTTTTTTTTTTTTTCCTCAAGTGTACTTCTTAATGAACAATCTTGTCTAATTGGAATGTTCCCCAAATTGGCCATTGTAATTCCAGCTTATTTTTAGTAAAATTTTTCTATCTTGTTACATGTCTGCAACTTCTGGATCTTAAGTTCTTAGATATAAAATAAGCTGGTGTGCCAGAAGGTGGCATGCTTGACTCTTTTGAATTTAAGGATCCCATTAGCTAAGAGTTGGGGTTTCTTAACTTTTGTATCAACATGGACGGGACTGGAAGAGATTATGCTGAGTGAAATAAGTCAAGCAGAGAGAATCAACTATCATACGGTTTCACTTACTTGTGGAGCATAAGAAATCACACGGAGGACACTGGGAGATGTAGAGGAGAAGTGAATTGGGGGAAACTGGAGGGGGAGATGAACCATGAGAGACTGTGGACTCTGAGAAACAAACTGAGGGTTTGGGAGGGGAGAAGGGTGGGAGGTTGGGTGAGCCTAGTGGTGGGTATTGAGGAGGGCACATATTGCATGGAGCACTGAGTGTGGTGCATAAACAATGAATTTTGGAACACACACACAAAAATTAAATTAAAATAAATTAAATTTTAAAAAAGAGAGAGTTGGGGTTAGTTGAAGCCAGACTAATACCTAAAAGGGATGTGCAGTATAGGGTTGGGGATTGTGGGTATCTTAAGGTACCTCACTGCAGTTTTTTGAGGTTGGCAGGTGACCTCGTGTCCATCTAACCTGTGCTATGATCAACCTATTCTACCATGACAGTCTTCTTGAGGTGGCAAGCACTCCAGCAACCTTTAAATGCTTGACCGTGTCCACCAATGTTTGCAGTTTTTTGGCCTCCAAGATCCCTGCTCAAAATAGCCTTTAAATCTATACAAAACAAGACAAGCAAATGTGCACCTTAAGACATTGGCAGTACTGCATCCTGGCCACAAGAAGGCCCTACGTGCAGGACCAACTCCCTCGGTAATTGGCAGAGCTTTCCCACCTAGAGAATTGTAATATGAAAGGCTATAGGCTTGGCTCTGGGCAGACCTTTCTGCCAGCTCAGCTGGGCTCTGAGCAAATATGCTAGTGTAACTGGGCCCTGGGAAAATAGGCCAGCTCAGTTGGTTCCAGGCATTACTGTCTGCCAGTGTGAGCTGACCTGTCCTGTAAAGGAAAGTCAGTTAGACTGGATAGCTCAAATGCAAAAAAGAGCTTCTCAGACCAAGAGGAGCTGACCCAAATCCTCCAAAGTGGCAAGAAAGACCGTGAACTCAAAAGGTCCGCAGGTACCATGCCTGTGTTTTTCATCCTTGGACGCTGCCAGAAGTTTGCTTCAGATCCTGCCATCATATCTGTTTTAAAAAACAAACTTCAGGGACGCCTGGGTGGCTCAGTTGGTTAAGCAGCTGCCTTCGGCTCAGGTCATGATCCCAGCATCCTGGGATAGAGTTCCACATCTGGCTCCTTGCTCGGCAGGGAGCCTGCTTCTCCCTCTGCCTCTGCCTGCCTCTCTGTCTGCCTGTGCTCGCTCTCTCTCTCTCTCTCTCTCTAACAAATAAATAAATAAAATCTTCAAAAAAAAAATTAAAAAAACAAACAAACAAAACTTCAGCCTAGTTTGAAGATCTAATTGGCGTTATTAAATGATTCATGAATTGGGCAGCATCCCATCTAGCAAATAGACTAGGTTCCAAAATGGAAGGTTTTTGGGGGTTATGTTTTTTTTTTAAGATTTTATTTATTTATTTGACAGACAGATCACAAGCAGGCAGAGAGAGAAGGGGAAGCAGGCTCCCAACTGAGCAGAGAGCCCAATGCAGGGGCTCGATCCCAGGACCCCGAGATCATGACCTGAGCCAAAGGCAGAGGCTTAATCTACTGAGCCACCCAGGCACCCCAATGGAAGGT
Source organism: Taxidea taxus jeffersonii (assembly GCA_003697995.1). NCBI lineage: Eukaryota > Metazoa > Chordata > Mammalia > Carnivora > Mustelidae > Taxidea > Taxidea taxus. The sequence continues at coordinate 25,339 of ML108678.1, forward strand.
TTTAAGAGAAGGAGAATGGAGGCAAGAAAGTTATTGGCAAAAGAAGAGGATTGCTCTAGGTGAGGCTGCTTTCTGGGTGGAAAAGCAAAATGTCTTATGCAGACTGCCTCATCTTTCTTTAGGGAAAGTCTGGACTCAGTGGGCAGACTGAAAAAGTCCTATCAACCCTGGAAAAATTGCCAAGTGACCGAGTAAGACTACATTTCTGGGGGAGGTTGAAACTACAATTAGGGGCGCCTGGGTGGCTCAGTGAGTTAAAGCCTCTGCCTTTGGTTCAGGTCATGATCCCAGGGTCCTGGGATAGAGCACTGCATTGGGCTCTCTGCTTGGCGGGGAGCCTGCTTCCCCCCCGCCCCTCTCTGCCTGCCTCTCTGCATACTTGTGATCTCTGTCAAATAAATAAATACAATCTTTTAAAAAAAACCTACAATTAGATTGAGTATTAAGCCCAAGTTTGTGAACTGGGGTCTAAGTGACACCATTTTGCGTCTGTGGTTTTCTTTTTTAACAGACCATGTTTCTTAGTCATACTTTCTCTCATAATTCTCATAACTGGTTGGTTACCTACCCTCAGTCTTATCCTGTCCCTTCTACAATTACCTTAGAAATCATCTTGAGTTACCAGGTGCTGAATCTCGTGGAGCTGACTGCATGCTAGAGTGGCAGCAGGGCCACAACTAGTAAGACTGAAATTGGAGAGTGTGGAATAGGATGTTCGAGATTGAACAGTCTAATCAAATCTTCCAAATAAATCTCACAACAGTAAGTCAGGCTCATGTATC
>ML108678.1:31120-60710 GCA_003697995.1 Taxidea taxus jeffersonii
CTCTGGCCTTTACAAATTCTGAGTTATTTTGCTAAGATGACTACACAAAACATTGATAGAACATGGAGACATTTTTGACATTAATTACTGAAATTCAAGATGTAGCTGAATGTGGCTCAGAAGTTAAGAATGGCAGGTATTAGGTATCAAAATACAAGGAAATATATGAAATCTGGACATTAAAAGAAAGTATATGGAAGGTGAGAGGGAGAGAACTAGGCAAGGTGACAGTGGACTAAGTTCCCGCTTGGAGAGGATGTTTGAAGATGGAACATCCCTTGGATTATATTGCCTACTCAGTGACAAGAAAATTAGTTGAATTTAAATGATAGGTGCTTTTATCAAAATAGAACATATTTATATCATGAATCTTACTGTAACAGGAGTCTTCCAAAGGTAAAATTCAGAGAAGTAAAACTAGGAGGGGGGAAAATATGAACCAAAAAGTGCACATAAAGTGCACATAAAAAACTGTCTGCCCAGTAGTTTTAAGAAAGACAAAGCAAATGGTCCAATAAGACTCCAGTGAAAAGATGAGTGCAACCCATTAAGGAACTAAAACAGAATGGACTTACTGATAAGCAGAAAATTGTGAGAAGTTTACACATAGGACAGATGTGGGGACTTGTGGGGGGGGGGCGACAGAATTTACAGAATTCCAGAAAAGGTGACAGTGGTAATGATCTCTGAAATATAAATCCAAGTGGAGCTCTCTATAATCTTTAAGATCTTACTATAGATGGAGAATTCCAAATAAGAGTAGAAAATTGAGACTCAGGTATACAAGGACATAAATGTGGCTTAGAATTGCTTTTTTAAAAAATATTTTATTTATTTATTTGTCAGAGAGGAGAGAGAGAGAGAGAGAGAGAGAGAGCACACAAGCAGGCAGAGAGAGAGGCAGGCAGAGGCAGAGAGAGAAGCAGGCTCCCTGTCAAGCAAGGAGCCCATGCGGGACTTGATCCCAGGACCCTGGGATCATGACCTGAGCCAAAGGCAGCGGCTTAACCCACTGAGCCACCCAGGCGTCCCTAGAATTGCTTTTATGATGTATGGGATGCTGCAGTAGGTTGCTTAAGTTGGTCCCAAATTCTTCAGCCTATAACTGTGCTGTACCTTCTCACTGTGAGAGGGATGATCTGTTCTATTCTTCGACTCTGTGCTCAACCACATGATTTGCTTTGGCCAATTAGATGCTCACACGTATTTTGTCAGCATTCTTTCACTGCTGGACTTACATCACTGGGGCTTTCATATGAGGCTTTGTTCACCCTTCACTTCTACGATCACCATGAGAAAGTTACGTCTAGACTAGTGAACTGGTCCAGGGAGAACAATGGAAGATATGAGAAGGCAAGTTGCTCCATCAGGTCCAGCTTTGATCAACTAGCTTCCAGTTAGCCCCCAGACACATAACTGGAAATCTGATGCATATATCTAGGCAAGCCCAGCACAGATCACGGGTCTCCAGAGATATATAGAAATAAACTATTATTGTTGTCTATCACTGAGTTTTGTGGTTGTTACACAATATAAGCTGACTGGTACAAAAACTGGTACTAGAACTGGACTACAATAGAACAAAAGCTTAAATATATGGCATTGATTCTGAGGAAACTGATAGAGAAGGCTATAAAAACTGTGGTACATTAGGCACTTTTGAAATATTTGCAATTCTGTTTTTAAGACAATTTGGAAGACAGAAAATGAATGAAATAAACTTTTGTATCTGAGTGAAGAAGCTGTGAGGCAAAACATTGTAGGCATCAAATGACTGCTTCTAGCTGTGTATTATTTGGTAAGAGATGGACTCCAAAGAAACTGTACACTTTGCAAAGAAAATTTAGAGAAGACACAGACTATGTAACCTTCAGGTCGCTCACCCTGCAGAACTTATTTTCCATCTTTTAATCTTTCATTCTGGGTAGTTATCTTCCAATTCACTAATTCTTTCTCTTCCACCATGTCTGACTGGTTGTTAATTACTTAGACATTGTCCAAATTATGTACATAAACTATTTCAAGTACATATCATTAATGAGGTACACAATGATGATGGCAGCTAAATGGGAAACCAGTAAATGATAGATGTGATTTCACCGGACTTTCTAAGTGGCAGACTTCACTGTCATAGAACACTTCCCCATGGCCTTAGGATACTTACATCAATCTGAGCACTGGGCTTAGCCTGAAAGAGCACCTTCACCTACTACTTCAACAAGGACAACTTAAAACCAACATATTTATAATGATTTACATCCTATTTTTTTCCTTTACAACACTCTAAATATTGTGACAAAAGTAACCTCAACCACTACATTGCTTTGATTGCATTTTCATAAGATATATATATCCTCTATGTAAACACAGAGTAAATTTCTTTCATTTTTTAATAGTATCATTAGCAAGCAAAATTCTCCCACCTGCTTATTTGCATTTCTAGCTACTGTGATTAAATCTGGGTTACTTTATTACAATAGTCAAAGTAGCACTATATATTCACACACATATCCAAACACTACACTGAATATGTATTATGCTTTACAAAATTATCTATGTCTGTGTCTTTTCCCTAACAAATAACTAAAAAACATTACAATTTGTTCATTTGCAGTGTTTCATAGTATTCTATTGTATCAGGATGCCATAATCTGTTTATCCACTTTATCATAATGGACATTTGTATGACTTCTCAATCTCAATTTCAACTATTAAGAAAAGTAGTAATACGCACATTTTTGCATATATATCCCGGTGCCCGAGTACCAAACATTCTCCAGTAAATATAAATAGGACTGCAATGAATATGTCTCAGGATACGCATCTTCACCTTCATTACAAAATGCCATACTGTTGCACAAAGCCTGAGTGAAAGGTAGCTGAACTCATCATGACAAACATCTTGGCCTGATTGTTATCTCTGTACCTTAAGGAAGATCCAACTTGCTATTGGAGTGGAAATAAGTAAATGGTGAAGAGGAGGAGGACGGCTGTCACCATTTTCATGGTCCCTGTATGGGTCTCTGCTGGAGTCCCTCAAGCCCATCAGGTTGAGCTGCAAATTCCTGGTATCTCACCAAGAACAGAAATAAAAAGAGCAAAGTGGTCAGGAACAGGAGAAAGGGAATACATAGGTCAAGGTAGGAATAGAAGCCTTTTAAGACCAAAAATTTTACTTATATCTAAATGCAAAACCAGGGGGGCGCCTGGGTGGCTCAGTGGGTTAAAGCCTCTGCCTTCAGCTCAGGTCATGATCTCAGGATCCTGAGATCGAGCCCCACATCGGGCTCTCTGCTCAGCGGGAAGCCTGCTTCCTCCTCTCTCTCTCTGCCTGCCTCTCTGTCTACTTGTGATCTCTGTCAAATAAATAAATAAATTCTTTTAAATAAATAAATAAATAAATAAATGCAAAACCAGGGATGCCTGGGTGGCTCAGTTGGTTAAGTGGCTGCCTTCAGCTCAGGTCATGATCCCAGCATCCTGGGATGTAGTCCCACATTGGGCTCCTTGCTCAGCAGGGAGCCTGCTTCTCCCTCTGCCTCTGCCTGCCGCTCTCTCTGCCTGTGCTCGCTCTCTCTCTCTGACAAATAAATAAATAAAATCTTATAAATAAATAAATGAACGAACGAATGAATGAATAAATAGATAAATAAATGCAAAACCATGTGTCTCTCATGTACTCCATAGGTACTCATCCACAACTCACCTTCATTCAAAAGTTAACAGACTATGAGAACAAAGGCCCCAGGAAGAGCACATGACCCAATTCTGTTCTCTCTCCACCTCGGACAGCTGAAAAACAAGTGGGAGAACTTGGCTTTCTCAAGGAAGCAGAAAATGTTAGGCAGGTGGCAAACCAGGGAGGTCAGTGATTAGTTACTACTGCCGCTTCCTGACGGCACATGGGAGAAGAATGAGGCACAAACAAGTCAGCTGCAAGAGAAAGGGAGCAGGGGACAACCGTAGAAAAGACTGTTGCCCAAACAACTCCTTAGTCCCATTTTTATTAGCTATAGACAGTAATCAACAAAGGAGCCAAAGAAGGCTAAACATTAATCATATGCCTTGTAGATAAATAAGAAGGCAGGCAAAATATATCTGGTCAAGCAGTATAAAGTTTATAGTTGAACAAGCACATTCAAAGGGCTCATCTAATTAGCCACAGGTGCTCTCGGGGTGAGGGAAGGGAAGATAATGGAAAAATGAAGCAGGCGGCGTTCTGCACTGAGTGAGCTGGGCATCCCCAGCTGCTCGGACGTATATCGTCCTCTCCCCCCAGAGGCCTGTTGACAGTATATGTTTTTCTTAAGGCTATATCTAAGCATGCTTGATAACTAGTATAATTTCTCATGGGTTATATTTTAAGTAATACATTGTTCTGAGGGACAGTTACAACTACCAATGAATAGTAACTACTTTTGCTATTCATTTACCAGTGGCATAGGGATGTGGAGACAGTCCATCATCAATCAATCAAACAAATAGTGTTACCCACTGTTGAGTGACTCTGGCCATAGCCAAGCCAGTAAGGATGAGATCAGTTGATGAGACTTTCCCATTCTTGACCCTTCAATGCAGTTTGCCAGTCCAATGAGCCCATTTCCCTACATTCCTGAGATGACCTCTCCTGCTGCCACTACCACAAAGAGATCTTCATTCCAGCTCACAGTTCCATGAAAATATTTCTGATGTGGTGCCTCACTGATGGCTCCATAGCTAAACAGTCACAGGTTGACATCCACTTGGAGACGTTTGCATCCTAACTCCAGAAAGGATTACCAGTTTCCAGAAGGAAACCCAAATTCTGCTATGTCATATAGTCTCAGAGACCTTCACAAAAGAATAGTTCACTCTATTGATACTGTAATTCCAGGGCTAAACCAAACAGTTCTGGGAAGAGATACAAAGCTTCATGAATACCTTCTTATAACTTAGTCAGCTACTACCTAATCTCCAGAGTAAATGCTAATCAATCCCCACTGATCCTTGCACCAGCTGAAAATGCACATTTGTGCTAATGATTCAAAGGATGAAGTCAGGTATGAAGACATGCAAATATGAGAGATTATTTTCCCCTAAGTTCTACTTTCATATTCCCTGAGTCATACATTTGAATGCAAGTATTTTAGATTTTGAAAAGAAATTGCTAGAAAAAAATTCATATAATTCAGTTATTATTGTCACTCATTCTACCTATGAAGGATTTTTTTTTAAGATTTTATTTATTTATTTGTCAGAGAGAGAAAGAGAGAGAGAGCTCACGAGAGCAAGCACAGGCAGACAGGCAGGCAGAGGGAGAAGCAGGCTCCCCGCAGAGCAAGGAGCCCGATGTGGGACTCGATCCCAGGATGCTGGGATCATGACCTGAGCCAAAGGCAGCTATTTAACCAACTGAGCCACCCAGGCATCCCCCTATGAAGGATTTTTATTGATTCAATGTGACTTGTAGGAATAACTTAAATAGTTCAAAGAGCACACTCAAGTTCTAGAGCAAATAAGTATAAATAATTAGTTGCATAATATTGTAAGAGCTAAATCAGAAGTTATCAGCAACAGATGCTGGGAATATACATGAGGAAGCTACAGATGCTACAGTGCAGTTTTCAGTGGATAGGCACATTCAGGAGGAACTTGAGTTCTTTAGAGTTTATGAGGAAAGAGAAAAAGAGCTGATATTGAAGACAGATACAGGGCTGGTATAAATTATCAAAGTGACACAAACAAGCTAGGCCATGCTTCTGAAGGCAGAAACTCTTTTACAGTAACTTATTGGCTATTTTGTTTGTAACTGTGCTAAGTGCTCTCCGACATCCATGTCCTCAACTGCATCTCCTCTTCATCTGGGCGGAGACGCTGTACTTCCCAGTGTCCCTTACAGATGGTTGTGGCCATGTGGCTGAAATCCGAACGAGGACATATGAGTGAAAATTATGTGCATCATTACAGGCCCATCCCCCAAAAAATCTCCCCATGAACACTCCTCCTTACCCCTTCCTCACTGCTGCAGAAATGGGGATGACCCCAAGTCAGTCTTGGAAGCCACATGTTAAAGATGGAATACATTCACTCAGCCTGATTCCCAGGGTAACTGTATGGAGAAGGCTCCTCAAACACTGTGAAAAAAGCAATTTAGCTCTATATTATGTATGAGTCATTTTGTTTGGGAGCCTGCTTGTGACACAATGTGGGCAGGTTTAAAAGCATTTGGATCATGCAGATACAAATTTTGGAGGCTGGAAACATGCAGGGTTCCATGGTGCAGTGGTAAAGTCTTCTAAAATGCTACATATAAAAAACTTTGAGGGGCCCCTGGGTGGCTCAGTAGGTTAAAGCCTCTGCCTTTGGCTCAGGTCATGATCCCCGGGTCCTGGGATCGAGCCCCACATTGGGCTCTTTGCTCGGCAGCGAGTCTGCTTCACCCCCTCTCACTCTGCCTGCCTCTCTGCCTACTTGTGATCTCTGTCAAATAAATAAGTAAAATCTTTAAAAAAAAATCTTTGAGGCAAGCCCTGTTTATGTTGTCTTAGCCCTAGTGGAAGTGGTTGATAACACCTAAAATGTTGTGCTAAAGCTGTTTTTAGCAAGGTATTACAAGACAAGATGAGAAAGGAATGACACGGCAGGGTTGCAAACAGAAAAGGACGAGTGAATTCAAAAATCTTGGGTTTCATAGGTTTGTAAAAATCTCACAGCTCTTAGGTCTCAAATAGTAATAAATAAAACTGAAGAAAAATCCTTAATGGACAAAGGCCCATTAAGATTTTTTAGTTAAACATGGAAACTATTCCTTGTAGAAAAAACCAGACCAAGGGTTTAAACTTCTGACACAAGCCCATTACTTCATATAGCTTCCAGATAGCTACCACTGAAGTTGAAGTAGCCATGCATAGGTAAGCTAATTAATTAATTGCTTAAAGAAGACATTTACGTGAGGGAAATCTTTGTCTCTGGACATGTGACTGAAAGCAAACAGATTAAACAAAACTTCCTAAATATCTGTGGTAATTGTACTTGTTGAGTGTGACAATGAAATCTGTGATATTTGAATGACTTACTGGCTTCCAAATTCATGTTATCAGGAAGTAGGCTTGAAATCTGTACCTTGTTCAGGAGGGTTTCTTCCCCAACATCTACTTCAGATGTAGCCAAGGAGGATAATAATTATGAAGACCATCCAGAGGGTGGAGCCAGGAGCCACAGAGAATGAAGAATAAGGGAGTTCCTCCCAGAGCCCAGACACAGGGACTAATCAGGAACTTCTCTGCAAAGTCAGTGCCAGGGGCTTCACAGTATCTACCCAGATTTTGTCACTGCTATGGGTATGGTATGGACAATCGAGAGCCACAGACCCCCTATTCTCTTTGCCAAATGAAAGGAGTTTATTTTGTCCAGCAAGCCTGATCCTAACCATTCATTTTTTGGTTGGAGGTGGAGGATGGAGGAAGGCACTCATCTTGTGTTTTCTGTGTTCATTTGTCATCAGACTATGAGGGACACCAACCAGTAATCATGTAGAGAACTGCTTATCCCCCCAAATTCCTGGATTTTAAACTGATAGAACTTAAATACAGAACTTTGAGTTGTGTCCCCAGGAAAGGGGTGTGAGTGTGTCCCATGAGTGGGGAAAGGGGCACATCTGGTGATTTAAAAACAAGCATGAAGACTGTGGCAGACACAGTGAGGCAGACCAAAATCCTTATTTTATTCTTTCTCCTAAGCATGCATAAGACATTCCCCAGCCTCATTTGCAGTTAGATGTGATCAAATGACTAAGTTCTAGACACTGCAGTATGAGAAGTAATGTGTGGAAACTCCACACTTACCCCATACTGTCCACTCCAAACATACACACACACACACACACACACACACACACTACCTCTGGGGCAAACATGGAAAATCAGTTGAAATATCATTGAGATGGTGACAATAAAAAGCTCCTGAATTTCTCTTCTCTCACAGCATACCAAATATGCAGCTACACATGATCAATTCCCTCTAAGAAAAATGCAGACTAATTGAGTGACTCCTACACATTGGGAAACTTAGAATATATCCACATCAAAACAAGTAGGAAAGGCTGAAACACACTTTCAGCATGAGCCTCACCCCTGCACAGCACCAAACAGGAGAGAACCCCCAACTCCCAGATTCTCCCAAAAGAGCAAAAAGTTTAGGCCAATTTGTAACACTGCCAGCCAAGAAATGCTCTCCCAAATCACCTAGCTCTAAGATCTTGTACAGGGCTTGCATCTAGGCCTACAGGACTATATCAGACAAAGAAACAGTTGTTAACAGGCATGCTAGCACTCCCCATGGCAATCTCTCCCCACCCCTAAACTCAGTGCAGAGGGACCAAGAGAAAACACTGATTTCCAGGTTTCTCCCTAAAAGGAATTTGCAGACTTTCACAGTTGCTTCCTGAGGATACGGCTTCCAATCAGCCTGTATGTTGGAACTACCTACGATCCTCCCAGGAGCCTGACAGAGGAGCAGGGCACATCACCCACTGTTTCCTCCCAGATCACTTCAACAATAAAACCAAATCTCCAGCTTCTCACTACAAGCATATCCAGACATCCAGCATCCCAGCTTTTATGACTAGCTCTGGAACTGGCAGCATTCAGCATTCATAAATCCCTGGGGACCACACAAACTAAAGAGGTGGTTCTACATGTGCACACAAAGACTCCCAGTAACTATCCCCTCTGCTTAAGCACAAAGTAGGCAAAAACACCCAGCTCTGTTTCTCCTTGATAGGGTTTAGTCTTCATATCTAATGTCCTGACTTCCCAATTGCTGCATGAAGGTCGGACCTGCATCAAGGAGCTGAAGGGCAAAGTAGTTCTCCAGGAGCTTGACTAAGGGACACTGACAGTCGTCACATAACATCATCTGCTGGGAGCTGTTAAGAACAAAGACAGTGGCATGGACAATCACAAAAGTCTGAGTGGCAACCATGAGCTTGGGGTGGGCAGATTGAAAGTTCTCAAATAAACAACCTAAGGTATACTTCAAGGAACCACCAAAAGACAAAAACAAAACAAAACAACACCATTAACAAGGAGTGTAAATGAAAAGCAGAGACTATACAGACAGTGGGGAAAAAAATCAAACAACCACCTGGTTACAAGATATACAAAACTGACAAATCTTAAGCCAGACTCAATAAGAGACAAGGCCCAAATAAAATTAAAATGAAAGAAAACCTAGGGACGCCTGGGTGGCTCAGTTGGTTAAGCAGCTGCCTTCAGCTCAGGTCATGATCCCAGCATCCTGGGATCGAGTCCCACATCGGGCTCCTTGCTCGGCGGTGAGCCTGCTTCTCCCTCTGCCTCTGCCTGCCACTCTGCCTGCCTGTGCTCGCTCCTGCGCTCTCTCTCTATCTGACAAATAAATAAATAAAATCTTTAAAAAAAAAAAAATGAAAGAAAACCTATTATACCTGATAACTACAATAGTGAGAATTTGCCAATATAGTCCTTTGCAGTCCCAGTGGTACTTACCTTTAAACTCTTCCAAAGGATCATAAAACCAACCAGGTCATTAAAAAGTAGTAAATGGGGAGGGGGCAGGGAGCTGCCTGGGTGGCTCAGTTGGTTAAGTGACCCTTGATTTTGCCTCAGGTGGTTATCTCAAGGTGGTGAGATGGAGTGCCAAGTAGGGCAGTTCCCTTAAGATCCTCTCCTCCTTCCTCTGCCCCCCCCCCCCCCTGCACTCCCCCCCCCCCCCACAAAAAAAAAAAGTACTAAATTGCGAATATAGAGTCAAAATAGGGGGAATAAGCAAGATTAGAAAAGGAAGGTTCAATGAGTACCCAATGGAGTATCAACCAGAAAAATGGTTTAGGACGTGTTACTGTATAGCTTATTTACATGTGCCTACTTGGCTACTTGGCAAAAAATATGGATCAGTTATTCAAATGACAGAATAAAAACCAGAACCATGTAAAATATTGGTCCTATTTGACCTTCCACTGTCAGTTTCACCTAATGGAAATCCTTCATCAGCTTTAGAGTATTAACGATTAGGAGAGGGAGTTTCATGACTACTCGTATTTGCCCAGTCCTTTCCCACTGAAACAGGACATCTACTAACCCCGTTAGTAAATAGCTATTTGTCCCCTTGGACCCAAGAAGAAAGACAGGATTTTCATGGAGTTAACCAGAGCTGGATGTAGGGGGTGGGCTAGTAGACAATGGGTAGAGGAGAATGAATCCACATGGTTTTATATAGTTGGAAATGGAAGATCCAGAAACTTAATGACTTCAGTGACCCTGAATATCTTGATCTATTTATTCTTTTCTCAATTTTCAGAAAGGGTAAATTATACTTGTATACTAAAATTAGCACATTTTCTCTTGGTTCTGGGTTGTCATTCATCTTCTATTACTCTTCAGAATATTTTCTATTCTCAAATATTCTATTTTATACATTGTCTCAACTGACTGATAATCAGTTTTTTTGTTTTTAAGATTTTAGTGGGAGAAGGAGAAGCCAGCTTCCAGCCAAGCAGGGAGCCCTGGGCTTGATCCGAGAACCCTGGGATCATGACCTGAGCCAAAGGCAGCCACTTAACCACTGAGCCACCCAGACACCTCTGGCAATCAGTTCTTTTAAATGGTGTCTACACAGCATTGCTGGAGTGGTATAAGTATAGCAAAGTAGAAAAAATTCTAGCTGGGGACACGCAATTACTTTTTTATAAATTTCATGATGGCATGTTATTTGTACCAATCATTATCAGCAGAATATAGAAAACAGAGGTCCTCTAGGATACATTAATTGTGCTTCAAATAGTCACTACAGCTATTCAGTGCAGGATGAGATGTGGGATATGTGAACAATGCTTTTTCAGAACTATACAGTAATTTGGGGATTTTGATCATAAAGGACATATCTGAATAATCCCCGAGTGTAGAGATTAAGTTAAAATGTAGTTTAGAGAAGGTAATGATATATGCATCACTTAAACATCAGAAGTGGATGGGGCTATGGGAGATACACTATGACATTACCCTAAAGTTATTCAGAGTTGATGTTTTAGTAGTGTTCCAAGCTTTGGGGCCTAGCCGAAAGTTACACAGAAATATCCCCATGCAGAAATGGTAAAAGCTGCCATACCTAATCTGGACTTTTCATGGGTTTACCCGGGTGGGAATGATACTGTATATATGTAACATTCCCCACCACCACCACCAAATTAAAGTGTACGTGTTTCATTTTGTTTTGCCTAAAGGTTTCTGTCACTTGCAATGCAAAGTCCTAATACACGGAAAACCCATAGCCTGAGGTTGTGATCCTTTACAGTTGTAGTATGTTATAAACACAGAGACTTTATGTCTGAACTGACTTATGTAAGGAGTTCACCTGCCCTAATATTAGGGTTAATTTTATGAAATCAAAGGGTGATATTCCTGGCTAATATCCTAGATCACACAGCAGACAAACCTGTCTTAATCTAGAGTTCGACCCTTACAAACTGTGTTCTCTAGGGCAAATTCAAATTACGTTAACTTTACCAAACTTCCTTTCTTCATTTGACAGTGGAAATAATAGTATCTGTTTGGCCGACCACACATAAGACAATGCGTGCGGTACGGCATACACGCGCATCCCCCCTTCCGCACCTGGTTAGCTCCAAGGGCTAAATACCAGTGGGAGCAGCAGACAGGAAGGGGCGGAGCGCCAGCGGCGGCCTTGGCCAGAGCGCTGCTGGGGAGGACACGGAGCCAGCGGGAGGCGCGGATATGAGCCTGGCGGTTGCGTAATCATTCCCACCCTGCCCCTCGCCGCCCCGGCCGTCGGTCGGGGGTGCACGAAGCCTGTGGTGACTCTCGGCGCTCAACACTGGGGGAGCGGCGACACCGGGTCCATGGGCACCGCGGCGTCTCCGTCTTCCTTGGCCCTCAAAGCCTCCAGCACGGCCGCGGTCCCCAGCTCCTACGGAGTCTTCTGCAAAGGGCTCTCCCGCACCCTGCTCGCCTTCTTCGAGCTGGCCTGGCAGCTGCGTATGAACTTTCCGTACTTCTACGTCGCAGGCTCGGTGATTCTCAACATCCGCTTGCAGGTACACATTTAGTGCCCTTCTTACGCAGCCGACTTCCCGGCCCGGACATGGCCGACTCCCAGGAGTCTCGGCGGCGAAACGGAGCTGCGCGCGCGGAGCTCTGGATTCTCGCGAGAGGACTAGAGCGCACTTTGCGGCTGCGCTCTCCGTCCTGGTTGAGCGGCCGGGCGGTGGCGGGAAGCGGGTAGCTGTTAGACCGTCAGCGATGTTCCGGGAACAGCGAAGAGCTTCAGTTAAGGTCTACGGCAATATTTGAGCTTTGCAACCTTAAAACAAAAACAGAACGAACATGATGCATTATGAAAAAGGAAGGCTACTAAAGTTTTCAGAAAAATTTTAATGTACAGCAAACTCATGGTCCAAATTAAAATAAGAAAACATAAATTTCGGGAATATTGGATTGTAAGCAAGACATTGAGTGAATGAGAAGCTGAAGATCGTAAAGATATGTGGAAGACAAATATATTTCTTCAACAAGAGAAAACCAAAACCATCAGAAATGTTCAGTGGAAAAGCCAACGGTACAGGAAAAGCATCCATCCTTCTAATACCAGATAACGTGAAATGCTGCCGGATTTTGAACAGAGAGTTGGAGTGTAAGAAAGAGGGCTCTCTTTTCGGTGTGCCTGTGAGTAGCATGTAGTTCAAGACCTTGGAGCCAACGAGAAGGAAATCCAGTCACAGCACTAAGCTTGGCTACTGCGTGAATAATATTTAAATAATTGTAATTAGTATAAATGATGTTTATTGTTTTCATCTGTTGAGATAATACTTAATTGTAGTTACAAAGTAGAATGCAAATGTTATCAGCCACGATAATGGAAAAGTACAGTTCACTAGCAGGGATGTTGAAAGTGGGGAGGGAAAAGTAAATGATGATGGTGTCCTTATAAAGTGGGAAGTTGAGAGATACACAGTTTGTTGTCAGTGGGGAAAGAGGCACTTTATTATTTAAAGAGTAAATGACATAAGGAGTATGCCAATAAGTTGCTAAAATCGTAATCATATTATAAAAGGAAAGAAAATAGGGGAGAACAGCATGAATTCAATAAGAAATGCCTAAAGATAGCAAGTTAGTTGGAATGCCTCACAAAGGAAAACTGAGAGTATCGGTGTGTTTGAATTTAAAGACTAAATTTATAACCTTTCAGAGTCTGGAGATGAATTGGTGGGCTGCAACTTTTTTAAAAATTAAGGAAATAAATCTGTTACGAAACAGGAAAATTCCGAGTTTTTCAAGAACCACATTGCGTACTTCAGTTGTGAATAATACTAGTCATCATATAAAGTCAGTCATAATGATGTAAATACTGAATACTAATACAACAAGAAATGATTATGTAACATTGGGGGATTGGAGAAGGGAGAAGTGTGTGTAATGGGGAAGAATCAGTCAATATTTAATACAGAGAGGTCAATAAAAAAAGAATAAACACATTCAAACACTAGTAAGAAACAAGTGGTTGTTTCTGGAGAAAAATGTCAGAGATGGGTAGAAAAAAGGAGGATTGCTTTCTTTCGCTATCAATCTAACAGTATTATTTTTTTTCTTAATTGTATGTATGTATTTCTCTGATTAAAACTTGTTTTAAATAAGTTTCATTTTTAAAAGTTTCCCCCCAGGCAGTTGAAATATACAGCACATTTGAAAGATAAAAAATACTTACTTCGAAAAATTAGTCTGAGAATTAAAAATAAGCCTGCCTTAGTCCTTGTTATATACACAATAGTACTTGTTCTAGCAGATTATCTCCTTAGCATGCGAGTAAAACTTAAAACTCATAGAATGCCTGTTTTTTTTTTTTTTCCCAGTGGAGCTTTTCAGTCCTAAAGGTGATCTGTTAAGGTACTGACCCTGGGGATGTGTAGCAGAGCCTCCAGAAGGATTTTAAGAGATAAAAGGCCATTATTTGCAGAGGTAAAGATTTATAAAAATTGTGGTTTTGTATCCCACGAATTGTGTCCAACCAACAAATACACTCTTGGGTTGTAAACCAAGTGCCCCCTCCAGCACCAAGTCTGGCTTTGGGTAATTGCTTCCTACTCTGTCCTTACTTCTTGTTTCCAGGCAAACTCCTGGAGTTTCTTTGAGCACATCCTCTTTCTACTTTTTTTCTCTATTCCTTTTTTTTCCTTTTTGCCTCTTGTTACTCTACCTGTGTTTTAAGGCTGAACTTAGATGTCACTTTTTTTTTAATTCTTTTTTCCCAGATTCTCCTGATCATATTAGAGTTTATTTCTTTTACTCCATCTAAGGGCTGTGTTAATACCAACCTCTGCCATTTTCATAGGCTGCCTTATTCTTGCCTAATTGTGTATTAGTTATCACATGTGAGTTTTGTTTTTGTTTTTATTTTTAAATATCCAAGAGACAGTTTTCTATACTCTTACCTCGGTTCTTACTGTGAGAGTACAGAAACTAAAACATTTGAATATAAAATATAAGCAATGTAATTTCATCCGTGGAGTAATTCCATAATGCAAGGGGACTTAGAGATGGTGAACACCACTATTCCTTAGAATTACTAGTGTCCCACTTTGTAACAAAAGAATATGGCTGCCATTAGTGGTGGAATGATGAGGGATTGGGATGCTCCATTCCGGTGGCTACATGAATATGTGCCTTCAACCTTTTTTCAGGTTCGACTTTTATTACACTAAAGAGACGAAGGCACTTCAGCCCTTAACTGTATTTCACACCCTCCTGCTATACTGGAAGCTCTGTGAGGGAAGATACTATATCCTGTCCAATTTTACAGCCCACATAGTATCAGCAGATACAAAGTAGCAACTGAATGAAGGCTCCAGAATTTGCCCTTTATTCTTCACAATTGCTTTTACACCCAGTCTGTATTTTTCTTCCCACAGTTATAACTCAGTGAAGTTTCCCGAAGGAGAGTCTTGTTTTCTCTGACTAAACCACTTATTATTCTAATTTGCAAGTCGTTTTATTCCTCTTACCACCCTCCAGGCAACATCAATGAAGCCAAAGACTCTTCATTTCTGTATCCCTTACCTTAGAGCATTGCCTAATGCAACGTCAATAATTAACATAGTTGGAGGATAAACACCAAATTTGTTTTTTCTACACAGAGTCATTAGTCAATGAAGGAAAGAAAGGTATAGTTTCCCCTGATACTAAAGTGATCCACTTTATTGCCCATACATCGAACTTTTTTTTTCAGGCCATCATGAATATTGATGGGTCCAGACACCCCTCCAGCATGAAGAAGCAGAGAGGTGGTATAGTTCTAACCAATAAAGAAAAAACATTTATGAAGTATAACTGATAAAAATTATGGGGAATCAGAGCCCTGTTATAGATTAAAAGGGAAATGGTGATCATAGTAACATACATAACTTACAGGGAATAAGAACTTTTTTTTTTTGAGGGCAAAAACAACGTGATTACTTGGCTAAAAGAGCTTTTCCTTATTATCAGTATTATTTTTTAATTTTATTGAGCTTTTAATACCAGGAACTGTACAGTTATTTATGTACATGATCTCTATAATTCTCATGTATATCCTATGAGTAAAAACATTTTCATCATTTTTTCAGATAAAGAGACTGGAATTTAAAGATGTTAAATAACTTCTCCAAGGTCATAGTAATTGGCCAAACTACAGTCGAACTTCGTTTATCCCTACAGATACTTTTGATGAGGGATTCATTTTTTTTAATGTATAGGTAATGCTGAATCATCCTGTTTTTTAAATAATCCTGTTTGTTTTTTTTTTAAGATTTTATTTATTTATTTGACAGAGATCGCAAGTAGGGGGAGAGGCAGGCAGAGAGAGAGGAGGAAGCAGGTTCCCCACTGAGCAGAGAGCCCGATGTGGGGCTCGATCCCAGGACCCAGGGATCACGACCTGAGCTGAAGACAGATGCCTTAACCCACTGAGCCACCCAGGTGCCCCTAAATAGTCCTGTTTCTTAAATTTCAAATAGAAGTATTACCTGAGTTATAGTTGGCAATGCCTTTTTTTTTTCTTCAGTATAATTTGAGGGCTTTACATGTTAGAATATAAACATTCAATATAATTTGACATGTAAATTCAAGCATTTTATACTTTTTGCCATCTAAAGTCATTTGGCCTGTTTGTGGGGAGGAAGGGGACGGGGGAGAGAGAGAAAAGGACATTACCCATAGGAAAGGGAACTCTTTACTTCCCTCTAAGGAGTAGAGATTAAGTTAACATGAATTTTGAAACTATCCATCACTGCTCTGAGGAGGCTTATTTAAATTTTCTCTTACAAAGTTTTGCAATCCTATTTTAATGGAGGCTTATCCTGGTGCAGCATTAGTAGATTTGATACAGTGATACAGTCAAAAAGAAAATAGGACTTAAGGAATGCCTCGGTGGCTCAGGTGGGATCAGGTCATGATCCCAGTGTCCTGGGATCGAGTCCCACATCGGGCTCCTTGCTCAGCAGGGAGCCTGCTTCTCCCTCTGCCTCTGCCTATCACTCTGTCTGCCTGTGCTCGGGCTCTCTCTCTCTCTCTCTAACAAATAAATAATCTTTAAAAAAAAAAAAAAAAGGAAAGAAAAAGAAAATAGGACTTAATACATGGAGACCAAAAGGGGTGGGAACGGAAAGTTTAGGACTATAGGAACAAAAGGAGACAGAAAACTGCCAGAAACTGAGCCTGGAAAATAGTCTGAAGAACAGACTTGGAAGGTTTCAGGCAAGTGAACCAAGAAAGAAACCCCTGCAATAAGTAGAATTTTCGGTAGGGTTCAATTGATTTACATCAGTTGGCTTGGATTTATGAGTGTGGGAACTTTCTTGGAATTTTAACAAGAATTCTTCAGTAGCCTATTTTGCCCAGCAAGATTACCACCAGACCAAGTCATGGATCTTTGCAACTGAAGTCCACTTCTCCCCACTGCACTCCACACAAACACAAATCTTAGCAACGCTCCTGGGACAGTCAAAATGCAAAGGACATTACTGAGTGCCTCCAACAAATGATAAAAAGAAACTATGGAATTCTTAGTAGCTTAGTTGCAATATATCTGAGGGCACCCCTGCCAGTTCTTATCCTAATTAGGGATCTGCTGCAAACATTAGAAAATTTTGCCCATCTTCATGGTTTTCAAATACCAAGTATGTGGATTTATTTGCGGTAAGGTAGTAGAGGACATCAATGAACAAAGAGAAATGAAGGTTGTTCATATATTGAGTGAAATAGATTGGGTATACCTTTTCATATTAACCAAATCGGGGGAAAATAAATTGTCACAACCAAAAGGTAAAAAGCGCTAATGAAATAATTGTGCCTGGAATGTCTTCACTCTGAAGTCATAGGCACAGTAATGGAATTAGGGCTAACAGATCAAAACAAAACAAAAGTTTAATTTGAAAAAAGGGGCTATTTTTCAAGAAACTATTTTAGTTTTTAATTGATAAAAAGAAACCTTGAAAATATCCCAAACTGAAGTCAAATAAGTATACTTAACAGGAGCCTTAAAAATCAGAGGTCAGGTTAGATCTGTATGAATGGGAAAAGAGGTAATTTTTAAAACTAATTTAAACATGAGGCTAAGGAATAGAGGTACCATGGTATACCTTTGTCTCCTGAAGCTGTACGTATGTTGGTTTTTCACAAAATCGCTAAAATTGAAAATAGCACATCTGTCACCTGTGGTTTTTTTTAATAAGTAACCCCCTTTGATAACTTTTTTTCTGAATTGATCAAGCCAGTCATCTGTCCCTTTTTTTTTTTTTTTAAGTTTGACAGAGATAACAAGTGGGAGAGAGGCAAGCAGAGAGGAGGAAGCAGACAGCCCAATGAGGGGCTCGATACCAGGACCCTGGGATCATGACCTGAGCAGAAGGCAAAGGCTTTAACCCACTGAGCCACCCAGGTGCCCCCTGACCATTTTTTTTAATGAAGATTTATTCTGAAAGTAATCTAGCACCAGGCATAGATTTCTACAAAAAGCATTAACCAGTGTCATAGGTGATTGGGCTCTGGAATTACAGGTTTTACAGATGGTCCTCTTGTTTCTGTACTTCAGTTTAGGAAGCTCCTGGCTTAGAGTACATGAAGTACAAGCCAGAACAGCAGACAAAATACCTAAATCATGAGAAATTCAACAGTTTTAACCTTGAAATCTGTATTGATCCATGGGTAATTCCACTGGGACCTTTTCTTTCACTAAAGTTCAAGACAACATGGTTTGAACACCAAATTATCTTAGTTTGGGCAAGGGTCTTGGCCAGGCACAAGGCCAAGGGCCAGGCCTTAGACAAAACTCTCCTTTAATTAAAAACAGGTTATTTGCAACTCTCCTGGTCTCAGATTTGGGCAACTGAAAAAAAAAATAAAATTATTTACATTAAGACCATAAAAAGTTTTTTTTAATCTTGGTCATTGAAGAAAAGTTAACTGACACATGTAAACCTAAAAACTAAAACTAAATATGCTTACTTCTAATAAGTACAAAGTAATCTAACTTTCTTACTAAAAAGGATGTGTTCGAAACCAAATTTGAATCTAAACAATTGCCAGTATGATTACAGTTCCACCTTTCCCAAAGTAAGGATAATCCCAGTGACAATCATTAGGAAGTTTATTACAGTTTTACTGAGATATAATTGACATACAGCACTGTGTAAGCTTAAACAGCACACCATAATAACTTACATATACTGCAAAATGACAACCACAATGAGTTGTCAACCTACCATCCTATACAGATACCCAGAAAAAGGTATATTTTTCCTTGTGATGAGAACTTCTGGGATCCATTCTCAGTAACTTTCAAGAACTTTTAGGATCCACTCTCTTCGAAGCTTTCAAGGTTACCATACAGCAGGCATCAATCATAGTCGTCATGTTGTACATTACATCCCTAGTATGTATATTTCTCATAACTAGAAGTTTTTATCTTTTGATCTCCTTCATCCAATCCCCTCCGCACCAGCCCCAGGAAATTTCTTATATAGGGTCCAACATAATGAGTGAAGTTAAAAAATCTAAATTTCTGGGACGCCTGGGTGGCTCAGTTGGTTAAGCAGCTGCCTTCGGCTCAGGTCATGATCGCAGCGTCCTGGAATCGAGTCCCACATTGGGCTCCTTGCTCGGCAGGGAGCCTGCTTCTGCCTCTGCCTCTGCCTCTGCCTGCCACTCTGTCTGCCCGTGCTTGCTCGCTCGCTCTCTCTAACAAATAAATAAATAAAATCTTTTAAAAAAAAAATCTAAATTTCTGTGGGTGGGTATGTACACATACCCTCATCATCATCAAATCACTCCAACGAGTACACTTTACAAAGCCCTTATGGTTTTTATATTCCCAGCATCAGACTTGACCTACTGCTCCATCAAAATTAACTTATAACCCACATATTTTTCAACATTTATTTTCTAGTTTGTTTTTGTTTTTTGTTTGCTTGTACAAGCAAACAAATATGGCACTTAAAAACCCTACAGCAATTTCTTCATTATTGATGGTTAAATGTTTAAAATTATCATTTCTAGAAATTTCTAGATAACAAACTTTTATTCAAAATTGCAATATCATTAATTGGCACAATTTTGCCACCTGCTGGCCTAAAGAACATAAGTTCATTTTCAGCTACTTTGATTTCATTTCAATTATTTTATTATAAACATCAACCCCACAGTATATATACACACAAACATGTTTAAAATTTACACAAATAGGAGCACCTGGGTGGCTCAGTGGGTTAAAGCCTCTGCCTTCGCCTCAGGTCATGATCTCAGGGTCCTGGGAATCGAGCCCCGCATTGGGCTCTCTGCTCAGTGAGGAGCCTGCTTCCTCCTCTCTCTCTGCCTGCCTCTCTGCCTACTTGTGATCTCTCTCTGTCAAATAAATAAATATAACCTTTAAAAAAAGAAAATGAAATAAAATTTATACAAATACACAATATTCTTCTGCAAACTTTCTGTTCTTATCCCTGGGGAGTTGGCTGTGTTTGTCCTCTCTGACAAGGGACACCAGCCTTCATATAATCCTTATGTGCAGACACACACCCCACACAAACTCTGTATCTAAGTGTGATTTTGATCATTGTAAAGTACACATAAAAGTATTCTTATACACTTAAGGATAATTTTTCAGTTTCTTCTTATAAAGTAAGTTGATTTTTCTCTTATTCAACAAAGGTAATGTCTGTTCTAGGTTGGATTCATAATGAGATGCTGTTCCTTTGTTTTAAAAGTTATGTCTGTTATGTGATGAAGCACTTACAGCATTTTTATTCCTTCATTTTTAACTTAATTTTGTACAAATATTCCACCTACTTCAACTTGGAAGGGATTTTCATTTCTAAACAATCATTTTCCTCACATATGAACATAGTAAATATTTGCCAGCACATATAAAATTAATACATGTCATATATTTTATATTCATACTGTCTCAAAAATATCCTTTTTACCAACAGGTGTTAATAAGGAATGATGCTTGCTTTTTAAGTTTATAGGTCATTCCGGGGAAAATCTGTGATGTTTAATCGTATCCAAGAGAATCCGGTGAGAAAAACAAAGGTTAAAATGGCTCTTCAGTGTGTCTTCATTAATTTAATTCTCTTGGGATATAGAAACTTCTGGGAAAGTCTATGAAATGAAAGGTTTCACCATTTTCAGGGGTGATTAATATGCCACAGTAGTCCTAAAGCAGTTTTTCTCAACTTGCTGTTTCCCAAAATCAGAATAAATGAGTGGCCCGAAGGAGAAAGAGTTGATAATAATATGACAACCAAATTGACCTGAGAATTCTGCAGTAAAACAAAAGTCCAACTTGTTAATAGGATGGAAGAAAAATGAACCGTGGAGAGGAAAAGGAAAGACATCACCATTTTCATGGCCCTTTTATGGGCCTCTGTATTGAAGTCCCTAGAGCAGTTCTGTTGCACATTCCTGGTATGTCGCCTCAGGGAAAGAAACAAAAGGAGCAGGGAGGCCAGGGACAGAAAAAAGGGGATTAAGTAGATAAAACTGAAAACAATCAAGCTGTTAAGATACAGAGTTTTACTTACATTTAGGGACCAAGTTGAGTTTCTTTCATATCTTTGATAGACATTAACTGAGAAATTACTAAATGTATCTATTACTTCAAAGTTGCAGAGCAATAAGAGTAAAGCCCCCAGGGGAAGCACGAGCAGCACTCTGCTAATTCTCCACCTCAGCCAGGTGAAACAGGAGTGGGAGAAATTGGCTATTTTAAAGAAGTAGAAAACACTTAGACAGGTGGCAAACCACATAGCTAAGTGATTGCTCAGTGTCCAAAAAATATTAATGAATTTTGCTATGTTACCAATGGTATAAAGATGTGGCCACAACACTGTTAAATATGAATCTAGTAGTATTACGCAAAGAAGAACGATTCTGGAGATAGCCAGGCTGGTGAGAATGCAGTCAGCTAATGAGGGCTTCTGACCCTTCACCCAGTCAATGCAGTTAACTAGTACAATGAAACTGTTCCCCAACATTCCAGTTAGGAATCCTCCTGTTGCTGCTATCAGAAAAGCATTTTCAATTCCAGATGGCATTTCTGTAGAAAGAATCCAGAAAGTTGGTCCTATGTCTCGGATTTTTTGGTTGTCAAAATGTGGAATAAAATCCAGTCTGATACTTTTCACTTTTACATGAAAAAGGCTCAGATACTGTGTCACTTAACTTCCCAAAAAAGATCCTTCTCTTTTATTCCAGTTGTGGCTCTGAAGTATACACAAGGAGATCCAGTCTCACAGATTTAAATGAAAAACTTTAACATAACTTCCAATCAGCGACTGATTTCCAAATTAAACAGTAAATGTCCCCACTCATCATTGGCACTGACTGCAGTTTTCCACTTGTGAGGACATTCAGAAGAATAAAGTCCAATATTGCAAATATGCAAATATGAGACAGATTTCTTTACACTGATTTGCACTTTCCTTTCTACCTGAAAATACCATTTGGATCCAGGTTTCTTAATTTTAATAGCATTGTCCAAAAATAACCCCCAGTACAGGCATTATTCATAAATTCCGTTCAATAGAATCCGTAATAGTTCAAATACTATTGTGGATGAAATAAGAGAAGCAACATTAAGGAGCTCACAGAGTATTAGAAAAAGCAACATTGAATGACTATGAATGTGACAAAAGTTTGACCACAATGCAACTGCAACTAAGAGGAGAGTCCTACAAAAGTCAACGTTCTTCTACATTGTTCCTCTACAACTTCTCCAGTCAGTAGTTCATTCTGGTTTTTATAACGAGAGTGACAACTGGCTTGGATCTTGAAGCTTCTTAGAATTTCTTGAAGAAATAGATACAAAGAGAAATCGTTTTCCAGAATGATATAAAGCGTATGCCAAGGCACCAAAATCAGACCTATTGGAGCTATTACTCTGGATTTTTGAGCTTTGTTCTCAATAAGTTACTGCCTATTTAATTCTGAATAAGCTCCTGTCAGCTGAGAGGGAAGATATAGTAGGGAAAAAACCCTGAAGGGGTGGGGGAGTGGGAGGGAGGTTCTCCTTTTCACTAATTCTGCTTTTGGTTAAAGCCTTCATCTCAAAAATTGTCACAGTAAAATATAGTTTGTTTTTTTGTTTTGACAAACAGGTAACTTTAATACAATGATCTTTCAACCTTGATGGCAAGGTTATCCCTCTTATCTAGAGAACTCTAGGTATGTGCATGTTTGTGTGTATATATACACATACACATTAATTATTAATTATTAATATAGTAATGATATATATTGATGCCTATGAGCCAACCTCAGGGATTCTTACTTAATTGGTCTGGCATATATTGTGGGCACTCATTGAGAATTCCTTGATACATGCCTTAAAGGACTTTCTAAACCCAGACAAAACTCTTTGTGTCCACAAGCCATAAATCTATGAAGATTCTCCAGGTAGTAGACAGGAATTTTGCCCACTTGCCCTCTGACGATGCATTCCCCATTCAGCCAATTTTGACCTTGGCAATAAATTACTGTTTTATATTGGTCTCAGACTATCAGTGGTGATGCTATAGATTATCAGTGCCTGAGGCTCTCACCTGGGCGCTCACTACTCATGTGGGCCGCCACAGTCGAGGTGTGGCTGTGGTAGAGTAGGCCCTTAGCTGGGCGTCATCAGGATGCCTCAAGGCCAGCAAAAGGGGAGTCAAGGCCCATTATCAGGAAAGTTAGTAATCTGTCCTGACAGAATTGCACAAACAAAGCTACAATGAGCCACATCAAACCCAACAGGCCCAAGACCAAGAAGGCCAGGGACCCTCACAAGTATAGGAGAAAAGGTGCAGAAACCTGCTCCCCCCAAAAAAATTCCCCAAATAATGAATATTGTACCCCTTAGCTGACACTGTCAATGAAAGATAAAGACCCACACCCAGGGCACAGTTCTCCCTTAAGCTGGCACACTCTCTAGTTCGAGAGCATACCCTCTTTTTAATAAACTCTTCACTTGCACTGCTCAACCCTGTCTGTCTGTCCTTAAATTCTTTACTTCTGATGAAAGTAGAGCCTCCAGCAATATCCCAGGAATGGGCTGGGCAGATGGATGGTCTTCACCCAGGAGCAGTTGGATTGACGCTCTTCATTCTTACTATGATTCACCTCAGCAACAACCATCAGGGAACCTCACAAAAAGAAAAGAAAAAAAAAACACGAAACTAGGTTTAGAGGCGCCTTGGTGGCTCGGTTTAGCTTCTGCCTTTGGCTCAGGTCATGATCCTGTGATCCTGAGATCCAGCCAGGCATCGGGCTCCGTGCTCAGTGGGGAGACTGCTTCTCCCTCTCCCTTTGCCCCCCCATTCCCACACTCTCCCACCCTTCTCATGCTTGCACTCTCTCTCTCTCAAATAAATAAATCTTTTTAAAAAGAAAAAGGAAAAACAAGGTTTATTATTCACAAGTCCTGGAGGATACATGGAGCAAGTCCAAGGCCACACAGGGAAGTCATGGGGAACTGAGAGGAGCACAAACCTAGTGTTGTTTTTATTTACGTTGGGAATGGATGTCTAGAATTTTACAAGCTCATAGTTTACTGGTAAATTTATTTTATTTTTAAGATCTTATTTATTTATTTGAGAGAGGGACAGCGAGAGCACACGCACAAGCAGGGGGAGGGGCAGAGAGAGAACCAGGCTCCCCTCTGAGCAGGGAGCCCAATGCAGGAATCCATCCCAGACCCTGGTCGTGACCTGAGCCAAAGGCAGACGCTTAACCGACAGAGCCACCCAGGCACCCCTTTACTGGTGAATTTAAAACATAACATCATTAACTAGGACTTGGGAAGAGAAAAGTGGGGTCATGCAAGCAGTCAGTTATCTAGGTTACTCAGGGCTCTCTAAAAGGGGAACTTCATGGGTGGGAGTGGCCTGGCTTCTTAACCAGGTGTTTTCCTGGAAGCTGTATAAAGCAGTTAGCAGTATGTTTGTTCAAGACAGATGTCTCTTAAATGGATATCTTGGCAATCACAACTTTTTACTTTGGGCATGTACACTACATAATCTTAGCTAACATGTACCTCTGTGATGACCTTGAGCTCCATGAGAGAAGGGACTGTTTTGTTGTCAACTGATCTATTCCAATTCCTAGAACACGGCGGGCCTGGCAAGTAGTTGGCCCTCGCTATTTGTTAGATGAATGAATGCTGACTTGGTGTTAACCCTATTGGGAGCACAGAAAAAGGGAAAATGGGTAAGACTTGACTGTGAAACTAGTATAAGAACAAGAAAAGAAAGCAACTCTTTAAAACTAGGGAAAATGTCATGACATATGAACTCATGCACAATTTCTGTTACTAACCCTGAAATAACAACACTGCTCTCCAGCCATCCTGGCTCAAACCAGAAGTCTTACAGACTCGTAATCCTTGCAGGAGGTGGGGGCTTTGACCTTCTCTTCACGGAAGAGACGACTTCCAGTGGAGGGAGTTGGAGATGGATTGAAAACTCTGTATTTGGTGGCAAGAAACCAAGAAGACCCTGGAGATCACTGATGTTTTCAGAAATGCTCTGACATGGTGTAGAAGGCTACCCAACAACAGGGCTCCCTTGGTAGGCATGGTTCAGCAGGGACAGAACCCACATAGCAAGTCAGCCAATAGATGCTTAGTCATTACAGAATATTCGAGTTCATAGTTACATTGAAGAAGAAACGCAATCTAAAGGATAGAATAACGAGGACAAAAATCACAAGTGCTATATGCTACGAGTTGAATTCAAAGTCCAGGCTCCCGTTTTTAAAAACCTACATAACTACAAATTTGTCTCTGCTCCTGGGTTGAACTGCCTTTATATTCTTCATTCTTAAAATGGGTGTATCATATGCCATAAAGAAAAAGTCTTGGGGCGCCTGGGTGGCTCAGTGGGTTAAAGCCTCTGCTCAGGTCATGATCTCAGGGTCCTGGGATCGAGCCCCCCATCAGGCTCCCTGCTCAGCGGGGAGCCTGCTTCCGCCTCTCTCTCTGCCTGCCTCTCTGCCTACTTGTGATCTCTATCTGTCAAATAAATAAATAAAATCTTTAAAAAAAAAAAAAAGAAAAAGTCTTGTTGTATACATAAATATAAGGGATATCATTCCAAAATGTGCAGATAACAATCATATTTATGTATATAGTACAGGGACAATCCAAAATACCTAAACTCCCAATGATGAATACAATTTAAATCAGAAAATCTATGAATATTGGTTCTATAATTATCAGTTGAAAAAGTGACATTTCTCCTAAGGAGAAAATACATCCAGAAATCTACTTTGGCCTAATTCAAATGGGAGTACTACTTACATAGTGATGAACTACTACTTTCGTGAATGTAAATACAGGTGATACAGCTGAATATTTTTTGCATTCCTATCATTTGGCTTGAGTTCTCCCTGTTTCCTCCCTGTGTCTGTGACATCTCCGTTAGGGGAAAAAAAAAAAACAAAAATCATACCTAGGTTTTCAGTTTGGCTCTTTCTATTGCCTTTCCCTCCCCATGGCCATAGGTTTACATCCCCTAATAGTCTCAGAGAAGGCAGCAACAAATGTTCCCCTAGCTGTGATACTCTCTTGTAGATTTTTGTTTCACTTAGCATATGCCTTTGATTTTCAAAACCAAAAACTATAGTGTTTGTTTGCTTGACTGTTCGTTTGTTTTCCCTCAAAATCCTTAGAGGGCAGATATCCCCATAAGGCTCTTCCTTATGACAAACCCAAGACAGGGCCGGTGCAATTAAAACCAGCCTCCACAGAGGCAAACGCTGGTCTCATGGGCATTTCTATAGTCTTCTGAGGCTGCATTTATATTGATGGGGGGACAGAAGGTAAAATATGAAAAGGTGTAGTCTATGATACAGGATTTAGTGCACAAGGAGACAAAAATGTTCCCCTGTGTATGTTTTTCAAATTCTTCAAACTTTTCAAATCAATTTCTTCTTGTGAAGATTGGTCTTAAGGTTCTGAATGGGACATAGAGGACTCTAGACAACATATCTAGTGTCTCGAATGACAGAATTGAGACAGACTGTGTGATGGTGCTAATGTCCCTTAAAAGTGTTCCTGGCTCAGAGGAGATGAGGTCTAATCAAGGTATTGCTAGGAGAGGCCACCTACTGACAACAGACAAACCACCTGAGACATTGAGGAAATTTGTGTGCCTTTCTCTGAGATCTACCTGACAGACACATTCACTAGAGTTCAAGAAAAATGTCTTGCTGAGCTTGATTTATGTCTTATCAGATGCCTCCAGTACTAGACCTAAGGATCCGAGACAAGACTATTTCAGCAATAGAAGTTATTTGTTCCCTCTTATAAATCACCTAGGTGGACAAACTGAAACAAGCAGTGATTACACCAGATTTTTCTAAAAAGATTTATTTATTTATTTATTTATTTATTTATGTATTTATTTATTTATCAGAGAGAGAG
Organism: Taxidea taxus jeffersonii; assembly: GCA_003697995.1. Taxonomy (NCBI): domain Eukaryota; kingdom Metazoa; phylum Chordata; class Mammalia; order Carnivora; family Mustelidae; genus Taxidea; species Taxidea taxus. Next base: position 58,082 of record ML108678.1, read on the forward strand.
CACAAGCAGGGGGAGCAGCAGGCAGAGGGAGAAGCAAGCTCTCCACTGAGCAAGGAGCCCTACATGGGACTCGATTCCAGGTCCCTGGGATCATGACTTGAGCTGAAGACAGAAGCTTAACTGACTGAGCCACCCAGGTGTCCGGACATCAGATTCTTTAAATGAACATTTATTTGGTGGGTGAGAAAGATAGTTAACGAAAAATCAGTGACAATCTCCATCAGTGACTTTCTCCAACTTTGGTTCCAGGGTAGAATAGAATTACCAGTATTTCTTCCCCAGGTTGTATGAGACTGGCAACACACGTGTTGGAAGTGGCTCTTCTTGGCTGGTGGTTCAGCTGCTACTGAGTCCCCCACAAAGGCTCTTGTAATGGGGAAAGTAGAGGTGCAGGGCTGAATCTCACTTGCTGTTCAAATATACAGATTACAATACATCAATTGCAATAACCCCAGCCCATGACCCTGTCTTCCCTTACTAGTTCATTGCTGTACTTCTTTGTCAAGAACAGGGCCCTGTTCCTTAGAGTTCCATCTCCCTTGGTTTGCTGCATTAGCGTGGACTTACTCCTAGTTAAACACTGACATACCCCTGAGGCCCACTTATTAGAAAAAGAGCTGTTCATAAATTGGTTTGATTACTTTATCTTACCTACCAAAGAAAAGCTTAATAATTTGGTTACCATCTTATAAAGAGTATGTGATTATCTTTAAGTCATATATATAAAAGGATATCAAAAACAAAACAAATGCAATATCTGAATCTAAATGTTCATTTTGTTCAATTTGCATATTCCCTTTTACCAAGGCCAAGATAATTAAAGTGACAATACTATTAGTGCCCAAAATAATACATGTACATTTTCTTTTGTAAAACATAAATTACTTCATAAAAAGAGTAAAAAGTTTCTTATCATTAAAACCATTATCCACATTGTTATTGTCATTGACACACAGAAGCACCACCTAGGCTAGATGTGTTTGCAGTTTAGTTTTCTACATGTGGTGAGAGAGGACAGGGAAAAAATGTTAATAATTCTTGCATCATTCTCAGCTTCAGGACACTGCGCTAGAGCAGTGTCCATACCTATGGCTCCCTCAAGACTTATTTACAACCCGCACATGTATCATCATTTAATTACACCTTCCTGTTTCTTTAACACAATCTAAAGAATATATCAAAGGTAAACCCTAAAAAAGAAGTCTTCATTTTTAAACAATTCCATTATACATACCTGCACAGCCTCTGTATGATATAATCTATACCATCATATTCAAAATTTTGTAGTAAACTTTCCCACCTTTAACCTTATTTACAATTTGTCATTACCTTATCTAAATTTTTTTACCTTATCTAAATTTAATTAATTATAGCCATAACAGCACCATATACATATGCTCCAACATTTACACTAAACATACAGTGGTTTTTTTTAAAATTTTTTAAAAGATTTTATTTATTTATTTGTCAGAGAGAGAGAGAGCAAGAACAAGTACAGGCAGACAGAGAGGCAGGCAGAGGCAGAGGGAGAAGCAGGCTCCCTGCCGAATAAGGAGCCCGATGTGGGACTTGATCCCAGGACCCTGGGATCATGACTCGAGCCGAAGGCAGCCGCTTAACAAACTGAGCCACCCAGGTGTCCCTAAACATACAATGTTTTTATAAATTTTGCTTTCTATGCCTTCCTTATTGACCTGTTTCTATTTGTTTCTCTAAGAACTCTAGTAATCAGATTGCAACAAAATATATGTGCACAAACACAAGCATAATCATTCTCAAAATATAATTATGGTCTTTTTTATAGTAGCAATGAGTGTGATATTAAATTATGGGATAATTTTTGTATTTTTAATTCTATTACATAGCATGATAGAAATATCAATATCTACACTCTGAAAATAATATTGCATATCTTAGAATTTAGCAAAATTAATAAGTACCACTCTTGGCACTTATTACATCAAAATTACAAAATTACTTTGTAATTACAAAATTACTTATCACATTAAAAATGCTTATGATTTGGGATTTCAAATTAAGATTAGCATTATAAGCATGAGTTTCCAGTTTATTTTATTTTGCACTGTGACTATTATTTCCCAACATCTCGTTCCTGTATTATCTACCAGATAATGACAACAGTGAAAAGCTTTTTCATAAAAAAGAAAAAATTAGACCTTTAAGCTATGAGGTCATGTTTTTCCCATCAATGACTTTAGTTGTTCAATTAATTTTGTTATCAAAATTTTATAGTTCATCTACCTACTACTTCACAGTTTATAATTTATCTCGACTTCTAAAACACGACATGCCTCTTGCCCCCCATACAAGTTACAATTACATACATCTGTTGCACATAAAATTAAATAATTTAAATTCTCTTTAAAAGGATATTTGAGATTTTAAAATATTGGTAACCAGTGTTTTAAATAAAAGTGAATACTTTTAAATTATATTGGCTGACCATGTGTCAGTTATCACCAAAAGCAACCTTTCTAGGGAAAAATTCAATGATGCTCAACAATATTTAAAGGAACCTTCCCTCAAAAAAGCCAGTTGAAATGAAATTGATTCTCAGATGCCTCAGGCTTCATCATTGGAAAGGCTCTGGAAGGTTTATCCGTAAAGA
>ML108679.1:0-16425 GCA_003697995.1 Taxidea taxus jeffersonii
GGGAAATCTGCAGTTCTCCCCTCTCAGCCCCGGAGACCCAGCCATCCCTCCTGCCTTCCCACTCACCACTCTCCCTCCAGCAGATGCACCCTTCCCGTCCTGGGCGTTGTGCTGCTTACTGATAGTTCAGGACCATCTCCAAACACAGACACCGGGAGGCCTGGGATGCATTCTTTAAAGTGCAAAACATCAGAACCCCACCCCGTCCCACCGATGATCCCCTTCCACCGCATCTGGCCGTGTCTGTCTTTATGTAATGTTGCACATGCACAAACAACTTTCTCCCTCTTTCCTTTCCTCGCACACACAAGGCCAATTACCCAATGTCCCGCTCCAGGCCCAGTCCCTCCCTTCACAGCCCATTGGCCCCTGCAGGCCCTGCTCTCCTCCTGCCCTGGCTCGAGGTCAGGGATCCTCACCTCCCCACAGACCCCAAGATATCACAGTGAGAGAAAGCCTTCCAGACCCTGTGGCCTCACTCATTTTAAAATAAGGGAACTGAGGCAGCGACAAGTGATGGAATTGGAAGGCTACCCCAAGGTCATTGCTGCTTTTCACGCCCAATGCCAACTAAAATGTAGGGAATTCAGACTAACCAGACCAACTCCATCCGTGCTGCTCAACTTTATGGCCCCTATGTTTTCCTAGTCCTGGAATGCAGAATTTGGCTTTCCAGGAGCTGAAAGACCCATCCAGGGGGATGTCGTGAAAATATCCCCACAGTTGTTTCATGCAAATTGGAATTAGACAAATAAAAAATCCTCTGCTTAAAATATGAACAGAGATTCATCAAGTGCTCATTACAACACGTGTCCTCCTTAATCACTGAACTCAATCTCTGGGACTAGTAATAAACTATATGTTAATAGAATTTAAATAAAATAAATTTTCCAAAAAAGAAAGAAAATATGAACAGCGTGTAATTTTTTAAAAGATTTTATTTATTTATCTGACAGAAAGAAAGAGTGCACATAAGCAGGGGTAGGGAGCAGGGGGAGAAGCAGGCTCCCCGCAGAGCAGGGAGCCCAATGTGGGGCTCAATCCCAGAACCCCGAGATCATGACCTGAGCCAAAGGCAGATGCTTAACTAACTGAGCCACCCAGGCACCCAGAGAGTATCACTTTTATGTGAAATCTGAAATAACATGAATTTAAAGCATTATACCACTATGACCACACCAGCCTTGAATTAGGTGTGTTTCATATGCAAGGACTTTGCAAGGTCCGTAGGTGTGACCACTGGGATACACAGGGATCTCGGGCTCCTTCAGGGCACAGATGACATCATTTATTCCTGCTGTCTCCTGTAGGCCTGGCACAAAGAACAGGCTCTTGACCGCTGTTGGGTGGGTAAGGATCCAGGAGTGGATGCTCTCCACCCTGCCTCCTGCTCACATCCTGCGGTCCCAGTCCTGAGCCTGTATTGGGCCAAGGCCTATGGCCCTACTGTGGGATAGAATAGCTCTGTGGGCACGGAGGGCACTCATGAGGGGCTGGGCTCTGAAGAGCGGTTGGGTCTCTGCACTAAAAGAGGGATGATGGGTTATCCACATGCAACCTGCCAAGAGGTAGGCCAGGAAACCAGGAGAGGAGCCAGAAGGAAAATCCTGCAGGCCAGGGAATATCCCTGCCTCCTTGCTTCCATCAGGATAACTTTCAGTCCAGGAAACCCTAGTCTTGGGAGCTGCCGTAAAGTGTGGTCTTGTTACTGGTTACTGGAAGTTTCCAGCACTGATGTCTGAAACCAACTACCTCTTCATTCTCACTGGTATGATTGAAAACCTCATGCCTCTCCCAGGATCTGCTCTCAGCCCTCCACAAGCTTCTTATTTAATTCTCCCAACAACCACCTGAGGGAAAGAGCATTCCTACTTCCCAACTGAGGAAACTGAGGCCCACAAGGTTTAAGGGCTGCTGTTTTCCACTTGTTGGAGCTGGGTTTGGAAACCAGTGGACTTCTCTCAGACCCTCTCAGGTTCCCGTCACACACTGCTGTGGGTTGCCATGGGATCCCAGTCTTGTAGAAAGGGCTCCTTCACTGGGTAATTTAGGGAGGTTAGCCTCAGGTAGATGGCAGGACACCCTCCAAGGTCAGCTCCTGGCCAAGCAGAGGTCGTAATGACCACCGCCATCACCTCAAGTCTGACAGGATGGAGATCCTGCCACAGGTGGGGAGGCCGCTTTGCAGCCACATCCCTCTTGCTCACCCGCGGGGGCTCCCCAGACCATGTCTTGGCCAGTTCCCACCTTTGCTCACTCTGTCTTCTTCGCCCAGAGGCCCTTGTGCCTTCTTCTCTACCCAACTCAACCCCCTTTCCATGGTCACCTTCCATCCCCACACAACTCCTGTATCCTGGCTGACCTCATCCTGTCTGAGCGTCCACATTGGGGTTGGCAGCGCAGAGAAACAATGTGAACACAAGCAACAGAAATGAGGAAAACAAACTGGAACAATGTGTGGGGGGGGTGGAAGCAGGGGAAACGGGCTCTGTCTTAAGGAGTACCCGCTGTTCACAGCAGCCTCTGGTCACCACGTGGAGATGTAGGCCCAGTGTTGCCAGAATTGACTCACAAAAGGATGATAGGAACTCAGATCCTGTATGAATTAACCCCAGTTTTAATGTAAATTAATGCCAATTCCTGAAACTCGGCATGTCTCAAGAAAGCCTCTCTTTGGGCTAGTTTGCGGTCTGTTGCCGAGGGCTGGGTAGATGTGGCCCCAGTCTAGTTGACTCTGTGGGCTTCCCCCAGCTTTCTTCATGGGGGGCTTCTTTTCCCCACAGGGAGCTCCTGCCTCTTTCCATGAACCCAGAAGATGTAACTGATCACAGTGTCCTGGATGCCCTGGCTATTATGAATCTCGGAGCAAAAACAAAGCTAGAGCACAGAAATGACTTCTATTCCCAAATTTTTCCTTTGTATGCATATCTCTTTTTATATACTTTCATTATAAATGTTCCTGTGCAAAGTATCACAGGAATTTCATGAAAGAGGAGGTAGGAAAGAATTGAATAAACACCCACATTAAATAGGTATTGGGTCAGGGACCATCTCCTCTGGTACCCTGACCTTTACTTTCTTCCAGGCCCATCTGGACATGTGTGTTTCTCAGGGTTCTTTGGTTACATGGAACAGAAGGCAAGTGTGGATGGCATCAGGAAAGGGGAATTTTTTGGAAGAAGCAGCAGTAACTCAGAGAATATAAAGAAGTTTAAAGAGGAAGGAAGAAAGGAAGGAAGGGAGGGAGGGAGGAATGGAGGTAGGGAAGGAGGAAGGGAGGGAGGGAGGGAGAGAGGAAGGAAGGAAGGGGGTCAGGGAGGGAGAAAGGGAGGGAGAGAGAAAGTGGAAGAGAGAAAGAAGGGGGGAAGGAAATAAAGAACCAGTGTGAGGAAGCATCTGGAACCAGGGGCGTGCAGGCTGAGTCAGAGTCTGACTCAGGTCATGATCTGAGACTGATGCATTCCAATGCTTGGCATGGGCTGCTCAGGGCTCAAATTCAGGGAAGTCAGTGTTGTCTAGATAGCATGCCCTCCCTTTATCAATCTCATCAAGACCTTTACAAAACAGGGAGAGTGAATCCCCAGAGGAAAATATGGGTGAGATTTAGGGGAAGAATGGATGTGCTAAATGGATCTCGTTGAAGTGTGTTGAACCGAGCCAGACTTCGCAGAGTTGAGGAGTCTAGCATGGGAACATTCATTCACTTCCTTATTTCTCATGAATCCAAGGGGACCCATTGTAGCTGGGATGAATCATGATCGTGAGAAGGAGCCCTCACTTAGGCAGTTGGACAAAGGAGGAAGCAGAGGTCCCCAGAGCTCCTTCTCAGCTCCAGAATGGGGCAGGCCCAGCCATGCCTCCAAACAAGGCCCCCACCCAGGCCAGCTCCAATGCTGAGCCTTTCCTGCTCCCCAAACCCCTCTGCATGAGTGGACCGCCCTGGCCTCTAAACCCCTCGGCTGACTGCCCTCCCCTGGGCTGAGCTCCGAGTGCCCTGTTCTAGACCCTTAACTCATCCCTCAGCGGTGCAAGGTTTTAAGGCCCTCTCCACCAGGTGGTTAAAAACTCGAATCAGATACTGTACGATCCTAGACCTGGTTTCTCGGATGTGTACAATGTGGGTAACACTGACTTTGAAGGACTATCGGGAGGATAGTCGGGAGCACTGTACATGAAGATGTTCAGTAAGTGTCTCTTGGTTTACAAGTGTTTACTGAGCAACTACTCCATGCCAGCCCCTTTCTAGCCTCAGGGCACAGAGTAAGACGGACCAGCCCTGGCCCTCCTGGAGAAAGCACTCATGTAAACACATGCACAGCGAATCTCCCGGAGTAGTGTGCACAGTGAAGCACAAGGGGGAGAGCTGGAGGTGAGGGCCGCCTGTGGGAGGGGAGGGCTCCTTGCCCAGCCCAGAGAGTGTGGTCAGAGCATAGCCTCCAGCTGTGGGCCCTTCAGGACCTGCCTCACTGCAGACAGCCGCCTCCAGAGGCCCTGCCCTTCCTGGGGCAGCCTCCATCTGGGAACTCAGGAACATGGCCTGCAGAAGTTGAGCCACTTGGGCCCCTGTGGGACCTCTAATGGGTGACCCTGGCTCCCAAGCTCCTGACCTCAGGGTACCACTGCTTCCTCTGCCCAGTCCTGCTTCCACCCTCTTCTCCACACAGACGTCCATTCCTCTTGAGCATCTTGTTTCCTGGTCGCCATCTCTGTGTCTGTTCCCTTTAGCAGACTCAACAGTGTCACTTGTGATTGTAGATAGGGTTCAGGGACAGACTCTGTGCAGAGCCCAGAACCAAATAAGGACTAGAGCACTGAGACCCACGGTGGGAGACTAGTCTACAGTGGAGCCACATGTGCAAAGGCCCTGGGGAAGGGAGGAACACAAGCCAGGAGGCCAGTGTGGTGGTGGTGGAGTGGGTGAAGGGAGATTCAGTAGGAGATGAGGTTGTGAGGAACAGAGGCCCATGTGACGCAGGCCTTAAGGTCATTAAATCCTGGCTTTTACCCTGAGTGAAACAGGAAGCCATGTGGGTTTTGAGCTGGCTGAGTCCTGTGATCTGTCTGCCTGGTTTTAAGTGCAGCACTCCGTCTGCTGCACAGACAATGCATTGCGGAGGGCAAGGGGACTGGGGGATACCAGGGAGCTAGCTAGGAGAGGATTTGGGTGGTTCCAGCTATAAAACGACTATTACCTCTTAGGAGGTAATAGTGGCCGTCGAAATATGGCGATGACACAGTAGCAACATTACTCGCCATCAGAGTGGTCAGCAGGTCAAGGGGAAGGGGTGCCTGTCACCAGGGGCACTGGGTTGCCACACGGTGTTTGCCTGTCGCTCATCCGCACGAGACCTCCCACAATGCAGTGGCTGCATCACACCAGCGCCTTAGAAATCTGGACGCACCCTAGGCTCTGAGAGAAATCTTAGAAATCTGGCGCTGCACCCCAACACCCAGCTCAGCCGATGTCACTTTCATCTTCCAGAAGTTTCCTCACTCCTTTTAGATGCCGTGCTGTCCCGTTCAGCAGAGGGCTGGGCGGGGCACGTGTTCTGGGACGGATGTGGCCGCAGCCAAGCTCAGCCCGGGATGTGGCCTGGGGATGCTGGGTGGGGCTCCCTCTGTTCCTCCTTCCCAGACTGCCTCCTTCCCCTCGGATGTCTCTTTGTCTGGCCACAGGAGCTACTGTGGGTTGCTGGCACAGTGCGAACAGGCAACCCCGCTCGGAAAGGGATCTTGAGGGCCCCGCTCCAGAGCAAATTCCATAATCAACTAGACTGAGTGATGTGTTTAGGAGGCCAAGGCTGATACGAACTGTAATTCACATTCCCTGGGCGCCCTGCTCCATAATAAAGCCTGGATGTCAGACGGCCCAGCCAAGAGCTAACATACCTGTTTGAACTACTCTTGTGCCACTGGAAACACGGCAGAAAAGAAAAACATTTAGCCAACTGTCTAATGCAAATGGGTTCTTTTCGGCCAAATGAAGACTGATCACCTACGCAGGGCCATACGGGTATGTTAAATGTTAATACGTCCTAAAGCGCCGATCCGCTCTTCTTTGGTGTTCATGAAATAACGTCCCTGTAAATCATCTGTCACTAAATAAACACGGTGACGGGCTCTGCGACCCTGCCTGGCTCACCCAGCGTCCGAGCAGGACCAAACGGGGTCCGCCTCCGCCGCGCTGCAGGCCCGCGGCGCCCACCCCAGTGTCAGACGGGGGACACGTTCAGCCCTCTCGGTATGGCGTGAGGCCGTATTAATTTCTAAGTGACCCTGTTTAATCAAAACTTCCACGGCAACACCATTTAGCATGAGCCCCATCCGCAAATTTCAAAATACAGGTTTCGCTGGCAAAATAGCCCCATGCTGTCGGTTCGTAGTCAAATATGCATTTAGCCCCCCGAGAAGCCTTTTTACTAAGCCAGCAGCTCCAGCGTGCACAATGGTTTAATCGTATATTGTTCTCTGAGTACTAACCCTTTACAAATCATATGACATAAAAAGAAAAATAAGTAACATTGTAAAGACAGTAATGAGAACCGTTGAGCTAAAGTGCCTCTTAAAGAAATCCTAATAAATTCCAGAATTTCTAGTCTTCTGGCAAGCTTTCCATTTAGAACAAAATCAATGATCAATGGCTGCAGCGAGCCGGCATGAGGCTTGCATGCCTCCGGAGCAGGGAAAACTCATAGACGAAAGATGACATTTCAGGAAAAAAAGCTGACATTGAGTCCATCACTGTCATCGCTTCTGCCATAAAGCAGCTTCAAATATTAAAACATTTTTCATCTGTGCTGCATTATTGGCACCAGAAATTGTTTTCTCTCTGTCTGGTGCGTACTTGAACTGCAGCAGCGCTCCCCGGAGACTCGGGATTGTTACCAAGGCCTCATAACATATTGGCAGTTGACGCGGCGGTGTGCGTGTACACTTGCCACTCACACGGAGCCTCCCCTCCCCCCGCCCAGCCGCCCGCAGGCGCAGACCGCGGGCGGCTGGGGACGCCCGGCCCCCAGACCCCAGAGCCCAGGGCTGGCGTGCGACCCCGTGGCTCCCCGCGCTGCACAAGGCCTGCCTCTGACCACAGCCCACCCTCCCTCCCTGTCCCCCGCCTCGCCCCTGCCCCGCCCCGCTCCGACCTGGCATCTCCCAGGAGCTTGTCACAGGCCTTTGGACTTAGGAGGCTTTGGCTACCCAGGGGGAAGTCTTCAACATAAGGCAGACATAAGCTGCTTTTCCTTTCGTTTCCGTGGCTCTCTGTGAAGATGGAGGGAAATAAGGACGCGCCGCTTGCATGCCTGTCCTCACAGTGCTCACTGTTTAGACGGTGACAGCTATGTCAATCTGGAGGGACAAATGGCTGGGAAGGGAGTGTGGGCGCCGGGGGGTTGGCATCAACCAGGGCCTTCTCCCCCGACAGAGGGTCACTTTGACTGCAGGGGATGTTTTCTGGGGGCCCTGCCTGGAAGCCGGAACAGAGCGCCCTGAGAGGAAAGGCTTTCAGGGCGGGGGCAGAAGAGCAGAGGCACCACCACAGGCCCATCTGGGATTCCCAGCTTCTGTGCCAACGGGACCCAGGATCTAGGGAGCTTTTATGTTTGCATGGCTGGGGAGCATCTTAACCCCTCCTGGCCCCCACCCTTACACTCCATCACGATGTCGGAGAGGAGCCCGCACTGCTCCAAGTGCCTTCCTCACCAGAAGAAGCTCCTGGTAGGGGACTGGTCTGGCCAAGCTGATTTCTGCACACCTAGGGCTTGGGGTTAGGAACGGTTGGTGGCTGGTGGATGGCAGGACCCCTAGCTGTCTCCACTGGGGCCATGCTCTTGTGACCATTGGACTGCAGGGCTTTGCAGGCTGGGGACACCTGCCAAGTGGGGGGTGGAGGGGCACAGAGAGGGCAGACCCAGGGCTCACTCAGACTTCTCCAGGAGGAGAAGCCCCCAGGGCCCTTGGTGCTCTCAGGTCATGAAATAAAACCTGCTTTAATTCTAAATAAAATCAGAAGAAAGAAAAATGAACTTTCAGGGTCCAAGATTCCATTTGTCATGACATTATTGTGGCTGTAAAATGGTTTTTTTTAAGATTTTTTTAAAATTTATTTATTAGCTAGAGAGAGAGAGAGTGAATACGGCAGACAGAGGGGCAGGCAGAGGCAGAAGCAGGCTCCCTGCCGAGCAAGGAGCCCGATGTGGGACTCGATCCCAGGACGCTGGGATCATGACCTGAGCCGAAGGCAGCCGCTTAACCAACTGAGCCACCCAGGCGTCCCTAAAATGGGTTTGTTTAATATTTTTTATGCAGTGAGAGGCCCACAGAGACAAAGTGCCTTGGGCCCTGTGACAAGTGGGGCACACAGCCCACACTCATGGTTGGCTGAGGGGTCTCTAAAGCTTGCAGGTACCCAGAGAGCTTCCAGGCAGGTCTCACACCAGTGCCCTGCAACCACCTCAGAATCCAGGCCAGTCTGGCTGCGGATCTGGGCCCTTAGGGCCGGCGAAGGGGAATGGAAGTTGGGGGACTGGGGACAGGAGATAATTGTTGTGTTGTGTCCATACCTCTAAGACTCTGGGAGACCCTGGCCTGGGCTTCAGGTAGCCGTGGTCCAGTAAGGAGAAATCACAAGTCTGTAAAGAACTAGAGTTTGGGAACAATGTGACGGGTTGCAGCAGATGGAAGGGGATGATCCTGCTGGGGAGACGGGATACCTCGTGGAGAGGGGCCTTTGAGAGGAGCTTGCAGAGAAGGCCCCTGTCAGTGGGAGGAGGACCTGTGAGACACCATCTGACCACTAACCACAGAGAAAGGCCAGGGCTACTTGCAAACCTTCGTGTCCCTGACTCCCAGACCTACCTATCTCCCTCAGGGGCCACAGACTCTTCCTGTGCCTTCCCCCACTCACATCTTTCCCCTTCATCAGATGACACATCACCCATCACCCGGGGTGGGAGCCCTCCCGTGGATGCAGGCACCAACATGCTGGGCTTTGAACTCAGTGCTTACCCCCCCCCGCCCCGAGGCTCATTTGCTCATCAGCCGAGTGGAACTCATAGTCTCAAGTGCCTGGTATACAGTGGGTGCTTAATACACAATAGCAAGGAAGCATGGAGAAATCCACAGGTGTATCCCTTCACACAGGGCTACTTTCTAACTCACTTTGCAGGCTTCTCCTGGCCCCTTCGGTTCTTTGGATGCTGTGCAGGGGACTTCTCCTCTGCCCCTAGGGCCACCCGACACTTCACATCGTGCAGGCACCCGGACCTTCAACACCATCTCTGAAGCTCCCCATTCTTCTAGGATCCCCATCAACTAACGGAGGAGCAATCCAGGTGCTCTGCTCGGAAGCCACTCCTTAACCCAGGAAAGTGTGCACACCCGTCTCTGCAGGGGTGTGCTGGGGAGCTGGGGAAAGCCCTCACCCTAACAGTCTGCAGAACACGCCCCCCCCTCCCCACCGCCAGGCAGGCTTCAGCCCCACCTGAAAACCCCAGGCAGCAGGGCCAGGCTGGGGGGGGGAGGGGCACAGCCAGGTGTGAGGAAGGCCTGGCATCTGGCTCCCACCCCCCCCCCCCAGCTCCTGCCTTCCTTGCCTTTAATAACCATCCCTGCAGCTGAGGAGCGGCAGATAAAAACATGCCGGGTTTGGCAGTTCGGGCGAGCGAAGGGTGGATTATCAGGGCATTTAGAGGAAGGGGAAGGGAAGAGAAGGAGCGCGAGACGGAGACCACACAGGGAGCCAGTGCACAGAGCCCGGCTCAGCCATCTGCCGCGACTTCACTTGCCGCTCCGGAAACTGACAGACACTCCTTGAGCAAGGCCCAGGCCCGTCAGATGAGTCAATCAATCAAAAAAATTCTTATGAAACTTAATCATAGAGGGTCGTGTTAGGGAGTGGGGAACAGATTAAATTACCACGGTATTAGATACGGGAAATGATTTCTGTCAAAACCATCTTTACTGCAATTATAATATGTTAATTATGTATTTCATTAAGTAAGTGGATTAGAGTCTGCACAGATGAAATCATGTGGAGGCTTTGAATCATTTGCTGAGCACGGTGGGAGGACTCCTGTGAGTGGAACCTGGTTAATTTGGAAAACTTTCACATGCTAAATGTGATTTTTTTGTTGTTTGGTTTCCTGACCCTGGCCCCCAGCACCGGGGGAGGAAGTCCGTGGCTCTCAGGTTGCTGAAAGGGTCCAGCAGCTGCCTCCATGGCTGTGGGGCTGAGTAGGGGGGCTTGTGGGTCGGGACCATGTCGGGGAGGCTTTCTGCTTTCCGCTATGGGCGTCCAGGGGACAAGGCGATGCTAAGGGCTTCTGAGGAGGACAGACACTGCTCGTCCCTCCCTGTCTGCTAGCAATGTCTGCAAAGTCCTCACCAGGTTCATGGCCAACAGGCCGTGGGTGCAGAGACAGGATGGCATGGCCTTGGCAAAGCTGCTGGGGGATGTCCCCGTGCCTGTATTCCGGCCCCCTCATTGTGTGCACCTGCCCTTCCCATTGATGTTTGGGGAAGCGGCACATTGGGAGGAGAGCTGGGAGGGGCTGAAGTGTAATCTCATGGCCATGCAGAAGGCCCCCTGCTGTGGACACCGCCACAGGAAGATACAAGCGGATGTTTCATTGCACCTACACCAAGCAGACTGGTTTCTCTTTCCCTCTGGGCTCTCCTGTTCTGGTAAGCCATAAAGGAGGAAGGCTACTTAGCCAACTGGTTTCCAGAAGACACTGCCTGTAGGACTGAAGCAAGGCCATGAGCTAAGGGCAAACCTGTAGCACCCAACTCCCCTTAGACCAATGGTACGGTCTGTCCCTCCATAGAGGGACACTCTCGTCCCCATCTAAGCTCAGGATCCGGTGGGGTGGCCCATCTCAGCTTCAGTTCAGAGACCCAGAGACAACTAAGAAGCAAATACTTAATCCCTCTGCAATCCTTGCCCCCAACCCCCATTCTTCTCCGGTTCTGAAGCCCCTCCGGGATTTGAGGGGGCAGTTGAGCCATAAAGAAAAGAAAATAAGAGTTAATAATTATGTTTCAAAAAGAGGAGGTATCCCATGCTCATCAACGTCCTGGGCCCTTGAGAATTTGGAATAGCGGTAAGAGCACAAGGGAGTTTTGACAAAGGGAAGGAAGGAGAGGAGGCAGGCGGACAGGGCCTGCTGGTGTGCATGGCGGCGTAAGTGACGGGAAAAGGTTGGCTGATTTGATGAAAACCCCATCAGCCTCTCTAGGGAGATATTACTTTCCTCATTATTCCACTGATTGGCCTTATTTCATCTGAAGAATGCCACACATTCCTTAAGGCCTGGCAAACCTTTTTAACAATATCCAGAAAAAATATATATCTATCACCTTCTTAATCTAAACAACAAAGAAATTAACACATCATCTTCCTCAGGGATCAGTTGAGAGGCTCACCCCAGCCCCTTTCTTCTGACCCAGCCATCCACTCCTCAACCCCCAAAATTATCAAATGAATTGCCTAAATGCTGTACACAGAGGATGGTTGTGGGAGGAGCTTGTTCTCTGATACTGCAGGGGATGGAGGTGCTTTATGAATCCCCAAGGAGAACAGAGACGCAGCCGGGACCCCAGCATCCCCCTTTGCACAGACACAAAATCCTAATATGATTGGAGGATTCAGGATGAATGCCGTTTTCAGGGAGAGTTTGTCCTGATGGAGGAGAATCAGTTTCGTCCCTAACGCTAGCAGAGTTTCATTTGCCAGCCCAACAACAGGGAGGAAGTAGAAAACCCACTTGTGAAATTCAGACTGAGACTGGCGTTATCAATGGTCTGGAGCTCGCAATAACTGCTAACTGTATTTTTTTTTTCATTATTCTTTAGCAAAGAGGTAAGATTTAATGATGTAAGTTAACAATGGATGATAATTTAAAGTGGTGACAATAGTTTAATTATGCACACACACACACAAAAGTTAACTTCATAACTTATTTCTTTGTAAGAACAAGTTCATTTAAAATATTTTGAACTGTGCATACAATTATCACATAGACTCTTTCCTTCATGGGGCTTTGTAGAGACAAAGAGTCAATTCTCCCAGCAAATTTCTCACTAGACAGTTGTTCAGACTGAGAATTCTGTCTCATGAAAAAAAGAAGAGGAGGAGGAAGAGGAGGAGGATGAAAAAGAAGAGGCAGAGGAAGAAGAGGAAGAGGGAGAAGAGGAGGAAGAGGAGGAGGAAGGAGAAGGGGAGGAGGAAGAGGAGAAGGAAGTAGAAGAAAGAAAGAAGGAAAGGAGGGAGGAAAGGATGAAGGGGAAGGAAGGGACGGGAAGGAAAAAGAACCAGGAAAAAGTCCCATCATTGTGTTTTGCCTAGAATTTCCTGAGGACTCAGGAATGGGATGGGTTGTTCTATACTGCTGTGTCTCTCCTAACTCCCCTGAACAATTGTGTGTGGGGGGGGTGGGTGGGTGTGTGTGTACGTGCACGTGTGTGTATGTACATGGTAGGTGTTCCTGTATCTTATAAGCCTGTCTCAGAATGCCTGTTTTTCCATTGCTTTGATGTAACTATTCAAGGCTAGAGATGGGGGGGTGGGCAGAGCTTCAAGGGCAACTGGAAAAGAAAGAAGATGGGTTTGAGGAACATCCCTCTTGCGTTCAGAGCTTTTGGTCTGAACTCAAGGGTCATATATTTGTAATCTGACTACCAGAGCAAATGAACCTTACCAAGGACTTTCAAATGTGCCAAAACTCCAGGGCTCTGAGATGCAGATGGTGCCATCTCAGGAAACTGACATTTCTGGTTGGGGAAGCAGCAGGGTCTCTGCAACTTTTCACCCCCACCTAAATTGTCTGCCATGTAAAAATGCAGAATTCAGCCATGCCCAGTGTCCCATCCATTCCAAGTCCTCTGTTTCTCTTCTCTGCCTAGCTGCTATGATCCATCTCCACTGTCAACAACAGCTTTAGAAACTTCTAGAATCCAGTGGAGTGACACTCGAGACACCATCACCAGACCTATGTCTTCATGCCCCTGCCTTAAGAGAAAGCATGTTAAAAATCCTCTTAAAACCAAAAAAGTAAAGCTATGGTTGGGTCAACATAGTGTCACTGTTTGGATAAAAATATTACAATATCACCAAACACATAGATAAACATTTTAAGCCACCAAATACCTGAATGTCGTTGAACGTTTTGATAATCAAATATGGTGACTCCATCCAGTCTTTTTGTAATGACCCACTTAGTATAATCATCTGATTGGATAGTTTTACAGATCAGGAAGATTTGGGATAAAACTATAATAATTCTGCCACCAAAGTTCAGCTATTTACTATGGTCTGGCGTCACATAGCTACAGTTGATAAGACTGTGTGATGTATAAAGATGAGTTTTATACCATGAATTTTTATCATAAAAAAATAAAAGATTTTTAAAGAAGACTAGAACACAGAACTCAATATTCCTACTGAAAAATCTATACCCTGGACTAGAGACCTTCAAAAATCTGGAGACTCATTCTTCCATTCTTCAAACGAGAAGAGCTATGCATGATATTTGTTTCCCTCTCCCTCCCCCTAGTCAAGCTGAAAGCAGAGAGGAAGGGGTGGAAAGACATTCATTGAGCTGAGAGTAAAGTGCCATTAGGAACTCCAAAAGAATATTGGAGGCCATGACCATCAGACCAGTGATGTTTGGTTGGTGCCCAGTAAAGAGTGTCCATTGCTTTTGACCAGATCTATCTTCACTCCTTAAAGTTGCTCCACACACTGGGTACTCTCCATTATTTGACCCTCTTTGGTTTTGTTTTGTAATTATCACCACCTAACCTTTTTTGTTTTAAGGTGTACTTGCTTATTGCCTATCTTGCCTTCCAGAATGGGAGCTTTATGACATCAAGGGATTTTTCCTTCTTGTTTGTCATGGTAGGATATACCTAAAATAGTGCCTGGCCCATGTGAGTAACCAATTAACATCCATTGAACACATGAGTAGATATGTGTCTCTTCATTTTGTTGATCATTAGATGATCTTTCCCTCCTTTAATCCAGTAGGTACGTTGACACACTGAACTGAAGAAGGGGTTAGGAGAACATAATCTATTGTAGAACCATTAGCCTAATTCTTTGTTCCCCTATATTCAGCCTGTTCCATAAGAGTTTGTAGTTCTTCCCATTTAAAAGGCAAAGTAAATT
The DNA here is from genome assembly GCA_003697995.1 of Taxidea taxus jeffersonii. Classification (NCBI taxonomy): domain Eukaryota; kingdom Metazoa; phylum Chordata; class Mammalia; order Carnivora; family Mustelidae; genus Taxidea; species Taxidea taxus. The sequence goes on from ML108679.1 coordinate 14,168, forward strand.
TCCTCACCTACTGACCTAAAGTCTGATCAAGAGACTGTCTTTGACCAATAAAATGAGATTAAAGTGACATTGCTTCAATTCTGAGCCTTGGCCTTGAGATGTCTTGCTTGTTTCTGCTGACCCCTTGCATGTCTGCCATCACCATGAGAATACAGCCAGACTAGTCTGCTGATCCCAGGGAAAGAATACAAGACTCTTAGAGCAGAGCAGCCCAGCTGAGCTCAATCTAGATGGACCAAACCCCAACTAACCCACAGTCGCATGAGTTACATATGCTTATCACTATATACCATTGATACCATACCCGTGTCTGTTATGCAACAATGAAAGGCAATGCTTCATCTTCTGTCTCAACTGTGTGACAACCACTCCCCTGGATGAATGACTCTGCATCAGAGACACCAAGTTGACCAAAATGACCAAGGTAGACATATCCATGTCCAGACAAGGACATGTGTCCTTCCTCACTTGATGGACAGCGTGAGAGGCAGAAGAGAAGCATTTCTACCACAGTGAATCCAACTAACTGACATCACTGCATTGTGTTCCCCACACATTGTCTCATTTAGTCCTTTGTGGGTGAAGATGCTAGGCTTGCTGAAGGGACGACACTTGCCCCTGGCCCCATACCTGAAATGTCCAGAAAAAGTCTTTCAACTGTTCTCCTCAGAGAGCAACCCAAAGAGGAGGACCAAGTGTGTCTGCAATCAGAAAAAGTGGGTAGATGAGCAGAGCTAACCTACCAGTAGGGCCAATCTCCTCCACTCTCCAATCTTGCTCCAGTCCGAAGGGTGGCTTTGGCCTCATCTAGACATAGGCCCATGCTCTTCCAGGAGCTATGTTACTTGGACAAAGGGTATTTTTTTTGTGTGGAATTCTTTGTCTTCCCACCTTCTTACCTGCCTTAGATAACCCCCTCCAACAGGGAGCAGCACATCACATGAGGGATGTTGGAATTCTACCTTCAAGATGACAACACTTTTAAAACAAAGGAACAAACAGAGGAAATCAATTATCACACGGTTTCACATATTTGTGGAACATAAGGAATAGCATGGAGGTCATTAGGAGAAAAAAGGGAAAAATTGTGGGGGCGCAATCAGAGGCGGAGATGAACCATGAGAGACTATGGACTCTGGGAAACAAACTGAGGGTTTTAGAGGCGAGGGGGATGGAGGGATGGGTGAGCCTGGTGAAGGGTATTAAGGAGGGCATGGATTGCATGGAGCACTGGGTATTATACACAAACAATGAATCATGGAACACTACATGAAAAACTAATGATGTCCTATTTGGTAAGTAACATAACACAATAACAAACAAACAAACAAAACCACAAAAAACAAAGGAACAAACATAAATTCAATTTGTTTCTTTGTCAGGCTCTCTAAAACACAGTTTTGTTGTGAGAAAGTGATTATCCCTTTGGGAATGGAATAATTGTGAGTTGTACTTGATGACACCCATTTCTTTCTTCTTTCCTTCCTTTCTTTTCTTTCTTCCTTCCTTCCTATCCTGGGCCCTTGTTCACTCATTCATTAGATAGGCTTCTGAGTGTCCACTTGCCCCAGGCCACCTGCTCAGACAGAAGGGTCCATCTTCTTAAATAGGTGCCCGTATAGCTTGGAAACATTTCTGGATAGACACCATCTGTCATCATTTCCCATTCAAAGGCTTTAGATGGTCTTCAGACATGAGCCCAATTCCTTAGCTTCTTCTGTCCCTCCAGCCTTGACATGTGTCCAGCCTTCCAGAACTCCACTTATTGGCACATGCAGTTCCCCTTCCCTCAGTGGCCTCCTCTGTTCCCCTCTACTTGAGAAGATCCTGCTTATTTTCCAAGACAGCAATCCAAACACTTTTGTAATGACTAATTTTATGAGTCAGTTTGATAGGGCTAATAGATAACCAGAGAGCTAGCTGGTAAAATGTTATTTCTAGCTGTGTCTAGGAGGGTGTTTCTGGAAGAACTTAGTAGATGAATCAGTAGATTGGGCATCATCCAAACCATTCAGGGACCTAATCAAAGAAAAAGAGAAAAGGCAAATTTTCTCTTTGTTTGGGCTGGGACACATATCTTCTCCTGCTCTTAGATGTCAGCACATCTGACTCTTGAGCCTTCAGACTTGGACTAAATGATACCACTGGCTTTCCTAATTATCCAGCTTGCAGATGGTAGAGTATGGGACTTCTCAGCCTCCATAATCATATAGACAAATTTTTATAATGAATATATATTCATATGTATCTCTCTCTAT
>ML108680.1:0-16360 GCA_003697995.1 Taxidea taxus jeffersonii
GATAAACCTCGGGCACAAATGGGGCATAGGGCTTCCTATTCTCCTGCTGAACTTTCTATACCTGGAGCCCAAAGCAAGTCAGGAACTACACTTGCCACAACAAAGTCCATGTATTTTAAAAAAACAAAAACAAAACATAAATATGTTAAAAATAAATGCCCTATTTGTCAGTGAAAATATTTTTTGTACATTTTCCCAATGGGAAGAGATCTTTGAATTTGGTCAGCAGTACGTTTCTCCTGAAAAACCCAAAATCCTTCACCTTTTTCCTATTTATCCTTTTACAACCCATGAATACTCCTGCCTGGTAACCACCTGTGAGTTCATTTTTTTTTTTTTCTTTTTCAATTGCAACATTGATGTGAATAGATATCCTTTGTGATTTGGTTCTCACAGTTTAAGATTTAAAAAAAAAAAAAAGTACATGATGTCTCCTAAGGTACTAAATCAGACCAGCAGTAACTGGCAAATTTACAGCTTAGAACTGCTCTGGAATCATATTTTCTGTTATTAGGATTCCGTCTCTTCCCTTTGTTTCAGAAGAAAGGACAAATTGCTGAGCCTACACATTTTCAGTGGCTTACCTCCTCCTTTCTGCTATAGGAAATTTTACTAGCAAATATTTATCATGTTACTAATAGTATTATTTTCTTCCTAAAATCAAAGAACTTTAGAATGGGAAAAGATTTTTAGAAAAGTGGTAATTTCGTGACTGATGAAGCTAAGCCTAAGTGAGGAAAAACCACAAATCATGGCATATTTGGTTTGGTGGATTTCCTGCCATTAACTATTAAAATGTTTACTTTGAATGTAAATTTTAGTTTATCTCAGATTAAAACCAAATAAAAGGGAAATAAGAATTCTGAAATAAATACATCATTCCCTCTGGGATATCCCCAGTCAGTTGGGAGTTGGCTTCATGGGTAGTAAAAGAATTCACCCAAGGCAGAACAAAGGAGAGAGGGTGCCTGGGTGGCTCAGTTGGTTGAGCGACTGCCTTCGGCTCGGGAATGATCCAGGAGTCCCGGGATCGAGTCCTGCATCAGGTTCCCTGCTGGACAGGGAGTCTGCTTCTCCCTCTGACCCTGCCCCTTTTCATGCTCTTTCTCTCTCTCAAATAAATAAATAAATAAATCTTAAAAAAAAAAAAAAAAGAACAAAGGAGAGAGATAGAAGTGTATTGAATACACTACAAGGGAGCAGCAGTCAGGACAGCAAAGGAGACACTGCCAGCCACAAGGTGGTGGTGAGAGGCTATAGTTATAGGGCAGAGTGAGGAAATATGAGAGCCTATGGAATTTTCCCTTTTATGGTAACTGTGCCTGATTATAAGTAGCCCATTCATTGATTAGGACCCATGGCTACTTCAGGATGGGTTGCCTAAGGAGCCCGTGTGCATTTCAGTTCAGGGAATGTGGGCCCTTTTGCCTTGCTGTGGTTTCCATCATTCAAGCCTGTTGCCTATAAGTGCCCTCCACAATCCCCAAAGAGATTCCACATAAAAGCAAGTTATGGTCAACATTAACTTTTTCTTATGCAGACTGTGTTACTATAAACTCTTTAAGCATGCAGTTGCTTAGATCTCCTGCAGATCCAGTACATCTATGTATGCATGGATGTATGGGTGTGTGAGTTTCCCCCCACACAACCACCAGCTTTTTGCCACAACCACTATACCACTTTTCTATCTCTGTTCATCATCTCTTTGTATTAGCCAACCACTTCTACCACAGAGAGCACTCCCTTCAGTAAAACAGCTAATCTGTGACCCGGGAGACAATGACAGTGTGCCAGGTAAAACAGAAAGACTGTTAAGTCTTCATTGTGCTTCCTCTTTTCCCTGGCTCTGTCACTAAAATAATCCACTTAACTTCTGGTCTCAATTTCCTTGTCGATAAATGGAGATAAACAATAACTACCTCACAGGAGGATTAAATGTGTGCTAACGTGTCCATATCCCTGCTTCTTTGGGACTTGCATTTGACAGCCAGAGAGAACCAGGGAGACACGGAAAAGGCAAGACTACAAGAACAAGAGGGCTTATATTTAATTAAACAAGTGATTTCGATGGTTCTTTTAGTCTGTTTCCTTATCTCAGTTGATTCCTGAATATAATGTGTTAGTTACCACTCAAAACAGACAAAAAAGTCACAGATGTGTCTCCTTCAATGATATTTGAAGGTGACCATGGAAATCACTTGAAAAGCCCCAAGATTTTAGGAAATGGGAAATGTTTCTCTGAGTCTCAGAAGAAAGAATCTCCTCACCACCCTCCTTCCCTCCCCCCACATAAAGCTTTTCATAATTTTTTAATAACTCTAGATGACCTGAAATCCTCAAACTTGTTTTTTTGTGTGTGTGTGGTTTTTTTTTATTAACATATAATGTATTATTTGCTCCAGGGGTACGGGTCTGTGAATTATCAGGCTAACACATTTCGTAGCACTCATCATAGCACATACCCTCCCCAATGTCCATAACCCAGCCACCCTATCCCTTCCCCCCAGCCCCCAGCAACCCTCAGCTCAAACTTGGTTTTAAATGTATTGTTGTCATCATGCTTTAGGGGGAAGCTGTCAGATTATTTTAAATGACAAAGAGCTTTAATGCATAAGTATTACAGCTGCCATTCTCTTGGGATATATTCAGCATTTGGATATCCACCCACTTTATCCCCAGGAAATTAACACATAAATACATATCCCTGGATTTAAAACTTTCACTGTGAATTTAATGATACTACATGTAAGCATAAGCTGGTTTGGGGTTTTTTTTGTCTTTTTTTTTTTTTTTTTTAAACATTAAAAGACATGTCTTGATTAATTATTCCAAAAGCATCCATGGCTCTGTTTCACCCTGAGTTCTAGGATTTCAGGAGTGTCTGTTACTAATCCATAGGCTGTAACCAGAAAAGAGGCCCAAACACAGACACCTTTTTTTTTTTTTTAAAGATTTTATTTATTTATTTGACAGACAGAAATCACAAGTAGGCAGAGAGGCAGGCAGGGAGAGAGAGGGAGAAGCAGGCTCCCCACTGAGCAGAGAGCCCGATGTGGAGCTTGATCCCAGGACCCTGAGATCATGATCTGGGCTGAAGGCAGAGGCTTAACCCACTGAGCCGCCCAGGCGCCCCAACACAGCCACTTTGAAGGTTTGTGATTAGAGGACACCTTACAGTGCCTTAGAATTGTATGACGGTCTGCATTTATCAAAGACTTCTTGCGTATGTTGTTTTGGTCATAAAAGTCCTTTGTAGAGTTGGTTTATTTAATCTCCAGTAAACAAAGAGAGTTGCTGAAGTCTAGAGATGAAACAAATCATTCTGCATACAAAAAGTGAATGATAGAGCTAAGAAGAAACCCTTACAATTTTTCCTTTTTAAATATAAATTAACTCCCTAATAGAGCACCCTCTGATCTACAGATGTAGAGTTTGCAACCAAACAGATGAACCAGGGAAAATTGTTTTTGTTCCTCTTTCATGTAAACCCAAATAACAAATCAATGAGCGTGCACCTTGGTAAATAGAAAGGTTGTTCCGTGACAGTTAGCTCAGTTAAAATCACATCTGTAGAGACAGCAGGGAAGGAAATAAAGCTACATTTGCCTCCCGCCAAAGGGCCTTTAACGTGCTTGAGGAGATCATCCGAGCCCTCTGCTCTCCAGGAGACCCAGAAGAGAGTCACAGCAGTAAAACTGGAAGCATTGTCATGGTATCCCACAGAGTAGCTGACCTCTCCACCTTGACTTTTTCCCTGTATAATTGGGATATTAATAACAAATTCATAGAGTATGTAGGCATTAACTAGGAAAATGTTATTAAAGCTGCTTGTCCTGCCTGTGCGCACTAAATGGTAATATTGTCCCCACAATTCAGATAAAGACCCCGGGAAAGGTTTCTTGTGTCAAATGTAGTAAATGAGACCAATGGAAAATGCAATGAAGGCAAAGAACAAGGTGCTATGAGATAGACAATGGAGGGTGTGGGCCCCGGGTTCCTTAGAAGTGACTTCCTGCACCAAAGCACTCTGACCTTGGTTCGGACTAACTATGGAGAAAAGGGGAAATAGGAACACCAGTTTTTTGAGAGACTCAGGTAGGATGATGAATTCAGATCATTCTTCTGCATTTATTATGACACTGGCAACAAGGGAAAAAAATATGGCATTAACAATAAGGAAAATAATAGTAATAGGTCAACTCCTTTGAAAGAACCTTGCCAAGGGAGCCGTTATCGTCCACCACATCTGGAGTAAAAGTGTTTCAAACTCTGAATTTCTGATTCCAAGTTTATTTTCTTCTTCATGTGTTCGCAAATCCCGTCCGTTTCCCCTTCGTAAACTAGGTCCTATTCGATCATCTCCATACCTGTACTTCTACATAGCCTCCTTTTCTCTCTCCCTGTCTCCTGTCTTTCCATCCCCCAAATTGCCTTTTTCACAAACTTTCCTTAGATTTCCACTAATTAGGCCCTGTTACCCTCACATTTCTTGTGTTCCCTTCATGTGTAGTCTACTGCCACAAATGACACCCCCACTAAGTCCTAAGCATTTTCTTTTGAAATCTAGCACACCCATAGGACTTTACTACACATTTGTGTTTTGTATTTACAAGGCATGGATCCTAATTTTGCTAAAAGCCATAACAGATACCAGGTTCCTTAATGTATTTTTATTTTTTTTAAGATTTTATTTATTTATTTGTCTGAGAGAGAGAAGGCACAAGCAAGGAGAACTGCAGGCAGAGGGAGAAGCAGGCTCCCAGCTGAGCAAGGAGCCCAATGTGAGACTTGATCCCAGGACACTGGGATCATGACCTGGGCCAAAGGCAGACAGACACTTAACTGACTGAGCTACCCAGACGTCCCTCCCCTCAATAACACATTTTTAAAAAGGCATAAGTGACTACACAAAACACCTTGATTTTTGCCATTTTTCCTTGTTACACAGAAAAGATAATAAGCAAAGATCTCTGTAGATACCAATATATCAATGTGATTAGATTTTAGGTTTCCTGTAGGCAGGAATCACATATGCCCATTCTTTGCTATACTCCTGACAGTTACACAGCATGGCTCCCTGTATTTACTCCCAAATGAGTGAAAGCACATTGTTCATCTTGCATCCTGCAGTATGCCAAAGAATTATGAGACATGGCCTCTGCCCTCTCGAATGCAGAATCTTAAGATGCAGTGTCCCACCTGTGCATGTGAACTACTGCTTTAACACCACAAGGGAGGAGGAGAACAGACCCTCCAAGTAGTTTGTGATCTTCTCACTTGACTCTCATGTGAGGCAAGGACATAAAAAACTCTTACCACCAAGCAGACGAGGGTACACAATACATGAGAGAGAGACACTGAATGTTTATTGGAAATTGACATCACCACCTGGTTAGGGGAATGTGCAGGGAGCATTTGATGAGATCTGACAGGTCCTAGGTTATTATAGACAATGGTTAGGACTGAGGATTAGCGGGGGCTAGTATTACATAGCTCACTGCCTAAGTACAGCTAAAAGAAGTTAAAATGCATGTCTTAGTTTAAGGAATCATGCCATTCCCTAAAGGAATGGTAGGTTCCCAAGCGTGGATTAACAGTGAGGGGAAATGAGATGCTTAAACTGTAACATTTTGGGTAGATTGAGGTTTGGGTGTTCATTTCTTTGTTTTTAGAAGATAATTTTATAACTCTGGGCTCTCTACTTAGCACCAACTGGGTAGTATTGAAATGTAGAGTGTTTTTTCTTTAACGTGTAATACTGTCAAAATAACTAGCTTCGAATATTTTCTAATGTACCGGTGAATCTGGGCCACACATTTTGCTTCCTCTGTGAGTCACTAGTTGCAGTTATAAGTATAGGTCGTACTTTATACCAAACAAGCAAAAGCCTTGGGAAAAAAATACTCCCTGCTCTGTTTAACTAGAGAGCTCAATAGATATTTAAGGCATTTGTAACAAACAATATTGGTAAAAAGGAAGTATCACATAAGTTACCTTTGACTCCTTGTATTAATACAGAAATGCTATCTTTCTTCCTTCAGCATTTATAGTTTCTTTTTCAAAAGTTAAAAATAACGGCTGTGCCTGGGTAGCTTGGCCAGTTAAGCCCTCAACTCTGTTTCTGTTCAGGTCGTGTTCTCAGGGTACTGAGCTGAAGCCCCACATCAGGTTCCCCGCTCAGCAGGGACTCGGCTTGTCCCTCTCCCTCTGTTCCTCCCCAGCTCATGCTCTCTTTCACTCTCCCCCCCGCACCAAATAAATAAATAATAAATAAGTAAAATCTTAAAAAGAAAAAAAAAAGTTAAATACCACAGCTGTAGTTTGTTTGTACCTGGAGCTGAAGCAGAGGTTTGGGGCTGGCATGGAAGCTCCGCCCAAACTGCCGCTTGCCCTAGAGCCAGTTGCTTAGTCCCTCCAAGCTTCTCCTCCTCAACTGTGAAAGGGAGAGAAGAAAAATCCTCCTTCACTGGGCTGCCTGGTGCCGCTGAAAAAGCCCTTCCTACAGCTGGGGCACTTAGTAAATTCTCAAACACATTCACACTGTTTTTATTATTAGTCTTTTGTAACATATAACCTGAAATGGGGGCCGGGGGCTTGCACACAATTATCTTACCAATAATGGAGGAAAAGTGACTATATTTTTGTTAGAACTGAATCTGAATTCTCTCTCTTTGGGGGTTCGTACTAAAAATTTTATTTCTTAACAAAATGTTTTTAGTTTGTCACATAGTAAGACTCATTGGACAAAGTCATAAGTAATTCTTTACTCTGATAAGTAGGGCCATAAACATGTAAGACCGCAGGACTTGTATATTCCTGGAGAAAATAGTCACAAGGTAGTTCATTAGAGAGATAAAATGATACATGTTGGAATTCCCACGAATGTTGGGGGGACCAAGTGGACTTGATGAAACTGCAGAACACATTGCTTCTATGTTCTACTCCAGAGAATGCCTTCTTGTGTCATGGGATTCCATTAGCTCAATGGTTTCTTGATTCCATTAATTGTAATTTCTTTCTTCTTCCAGTGAGAACGAGTATGGAAAGGTACTGAAAAATCCAGGACCTTTAGAAACAGAATAAATTAGCAAACATACTGTTATTACAGTGTAATAGTTGTAAAAGAATGTATTCTGTTCCATATTTTTCCATTTTATTTTATTTCTTTTCAGTGTTCCAAAATTCATTGTTTATGCACCACACCCAGTGTTCCATGCAATACATGTCCTCCATAATACCCACCTCCAGGCTCACCCAACCCCCCACCCTCTTCCCCTCCAAAACCCTCAGTTTGTTTCTCAGTGTCCACAGTCTCTCATGGTTTGTCTCCCCCTCCGATTTCCAACTCACTTCTCCTCTCCATCTCCCAATGTCCTCCATGTTATTCCTTATGCTCCACAAGTAAGTGAAACCATATGATAATTGACTCTCTCTGCTTGACTTATTTCACTCAGCATAATCTCTTCCAGTCCCGTCCATGTTGATAGAAAAGTTGGGTATTCATCCTTTCTGATGGGGGCATAATACTCCATTGTATATACGGACCATATCTTCTTTATCCATTCGTCCGTTGAAGGGAGAGTTCTCCCACCATCTTGGTTCTTTCACAGTTTGGCAACTATGGCCATTGCTGCTATGAACATTAGGGTAGAGGTGGCCCTTCTTTTCACTACATCAATATCTTTGGGGTAAATACCCAGCAGTGCAATTACAGGGTTATCCAGAAGCTCTATTTTTAATTTCTTAAGGAATCTCCACACTGATTTCCAAAGTGGCTGCACCAACTTGCATTCCCACCAACAATGTAAGAGGGTTCCCCTTTCTCCACATCCTCTCCAACACATGTTGTTTACCGTCTTGTTAATTTTGGCCATTCTAACTGGTGTAAGGTGGTATCTCAATGTGGTTTTGATTTGAATCTCCCTGATGGGTAATGATGATGAACATTTTTTCATGTGTCTCTTAGCCATTTGTATGTCTTCTTTGGAAAAGTGTTCATGTCTTCTGCCTATTTTTTGACATGATTATCTGTTTTGTATGTGTTGAGTTTAAGAAGTTCTTTATAGATCTTGGATATCAGCCCTTTGTCTATAGTGTCATTTGCGAATATCTTCTCCCATTCCATAGGCTGCCTCTTTGTTTTGTTGACTGTTTCCTTTGCTGTGCAGAAGCTTTTGATCTTGATGACATCCCAAAAGTTCATTTCCACTTTTGTTTCCTTTGCCTTTGGAGACATATCTTGAAAGAAGTTGCTGTGGCCGATGTCGAAGAGGTTACTGCCTATGTTCTCTAGGATTTTGATATTTTAAATCACTAAAAGTTAAGGTCCTATAACGCCCCCTTAAATGTAATGGTTGGTGACAGGTATAATGTCTGACCTCTAGTGGCTGTAGCTTGTAGATGCATCTCAATTGATAGTGGTTTAAAAATAAGGCATGCCTGGGCGGCTCAGTCTGTTAGGCAACAGCCTTCAGCTCAGGTCATGATCTCAGGGTCCTGGGATTGAGCACCAGGTCAGCTCCCTGCTCAGCAAGGAGTCCTCTTCTCCTTCTCCCTCTGTCCCTCCCCACTGCTTGTGCTCTCTCTTGCTATCTTTATCTCTCTCTCTCAAATAAATAAAACTAAATAGATAAATACCATAGTCAGGTTATGAAAAGAAATCTCAGATTCTAAGAATTGAGTTCAAAATGCAAGCATACTGTTATTATCTTCCCTGAAGTTCTACTAGTCTAATTGTTGAGGTAATGACTCAAAGAACAGAGTTTCAGAACTTTGTTCAGCAGATGTATCAGCAGATATATGTATTTGTTGCATTATGTAAGTATCAGCAGACCCCTGCCCTGAGGCTCAATAGCCAAGTAATGTCTTTGGCATTTTTTAGTTGACATTCTGAGGTTCATAGCAAGCTTCCAGCATCAACATTCAGCATTATTTGATTGGCTTTCCTGAAATATTTTTAAAATATCGACCGACTTGTGATGTGTATTTTTTATTAGATGTCTGTATAAGCAATGTGTCTTTGATAATGTGTAGATGTGTGTGTTTTTATGAATATTTTCAGATTTAAATTGAACAGACTTTCTGTACGTCATGTACTCCATCAGAGTTAAGGATGCTGTTTCTGACCATGGAAAAGGCTGGAATTAAACGCTGATTATTCTGAACCACTGAGCTAAATGGACATAGATTCTACATTTAATACAATGCCCCAAATTGAAAAAGACTAAAAACAATTTATACTGAGGTTGAATAATAAAAAGAGCATTCTGCCATGTGATTGGAATATATTTTCCTTTGTCTTTGACATACACCATATTGGAATATTTGATTTAATTTTTTTCTTTTTATACTTTGTATCTCAATTAATGGAGAATGTTTATCTCAATAGTTTAGTGAACTATAAATTGCTACTTATTTATGGCTCATGTGGATCTCCAATATTTTTTATTTCAAATACCATGTGATTTGTAAAGTTCCCTATGTTTTAAGGTTCTGTGCTTACACTTGTAGCTCTTTAAAGAGAATATATGAGAAATGGAACTACTAACAATTGCTACAGCTTGTCCTCTGTCCATTTTCCTGCCATCAGCACCTTCTTGAGCTTACCAAGAGTACTGCACTTTAATTTCTTTCTTTTCTGTGTGCTGTATGGTACATTTCCAGTGTTTTGTGTTTCATGTTGCCATAGAGACAAGAGGTGCTCCAAAACCCTGGGAAGACGAATAGAAGCGGGTCTTTGAGGAAACAGTCCCTGCTGGCAGGAGAAGCCTAAAGCAGGAATCTATAGCAGTAAATGGATAGAAGGAATTGTGTGCTCAGATCTGACTGTGTGTCCATAGAGTCTTAGGAAGCTCACAGGCCCAGCCATGCTGCATTCAAAATGAGTTGTTTACAGAAACCAATTTTTCAAAGATCTCAGGGCAGCCTGGGGTTTCTTAGGAGCCAAACTTAGTGTTTTATTTGCAAGAAAACAACTGAAGTGACATTGACCTATTCCTTTTCCTGGTTCCTCATTAAAAGGGAGCAGCATCTAAGAAAGGTCCTCTTTGCCTGACTTACTTTGCCGATCAAAAATCTCACCTTTAAAATGCAGATCGATATTCTTTGACTCAACCAAAACCATCAGAAGTCAAATTTCAGTCTGAGCACAAGAGACTGTAAAACCAGCATCCAAATCATTGATCCAGATATGTTAGTTCTAAAAATGGGTAGTTTACATTTACATTAAATTGTCATGTACTCCTTCCACGTTTAGATACATAACAAAGATTTTATGCTTTTTTTTCCCGATTTAATGACTTGTTAAAGCTCTGGCTATATTATTTTAACTTGTAACTGTTAATATCTATCATTTAGACGAAGCTGCTAAGAGACTTTAAAGTAATAAAGTTTTTTTTTCCTCTTCCCTTTTCCAGATAAATAAGTAAGCCTTTAAGAGAAAAGGGGAAGACAAAAATTAAAAACCTAAGGAAAACATGTGAAACAGATCTTTAAAAGAACAAATACTATTTTGTGAAAAAACAGTTTTTTTCCCTTTTTGGGAGGGATAAGATCCATGCTAAGAATGTTTGCTGCATTTTCTCACAGATCTACTATCTAAGCAGGGAAAGAATTCAGAGAAATTTTTTAAAAATCAGCATATCTTCCCAGGTTACTGGTCCAAGGGCATAGTATGCAAAATTGTACTTTAGAGCAAGTGGGCCAGTGGGGTGTAAATCTGCAAATGGAAAAAGTTTGAGGGAAGACTTTGGAGGCCCTCATTTTCCTCTGACAGTAGGAGGCAGTCATGTACCAGCCTGAGCTGCTTTCTTTAAGGCACTGCCTGTGACTCATGCCAGAGTTCTTTTTTTACTCACTTTCTAGAAATACATGAAACCAAAATCTTAGAGATAGTGTCAGATTTCATAATGAAACTTAGTACCATCAATCCAGTACAAGATAATGCTGCTGGGCTATGAATAGAACTATCAGAAAAAAAAAAAAAAGCGAGTCTATCCCTTTCTGAGTGGCAACTCTGTGCACCTTGGGCCCCATTACAGGCCATGTTCCAGTTTGAATAAAAATAGAAAGAATGGCAAGAAATAAAGGGCAGTCACGTTTTGGAAAGGAAAGTCACATTTAATAAGGTAGAGCCTTCCAATTTTCACTGACTTCCTAAAATGTATACGGGATGATGAAGTAAAAGAAGAGTCCCTGAAAGGTAACCTGGCCTCCCTATGCTTGGGTGGCCGGAAAAACATGTGTCAGAACTTGGCCAGTAGCAACAGGAAGCACTGCCATTATTGGCACGCAGCTTTCACGACTGTGTTCACGACTATGTTCTACATCTTAGCCATCATCTGTTCTACCTCTCAAGGCAGCTACATAAATCCAGATTACCAAGCAATGCATAACTGTTCCTTCTTTATGTAAAACAAAATCACAGTGAAGTGTTAAATTTTGGAACATTGCGTTCTTTCACTTGTTTTTCATGTAGCTACAAGATGACGTTGGGAAATGCATTTTCTTTAATGATGGATTTCATTAATGGGTTATCTTTTATTCATCGTCCTAATCTCAACAGGTTATATATTTTGTGGGGCTTTTTGCCAGCATGAGGAATGTATTTATATCTGAAATTTATTTCCCCATGTAATTCAAACAGCACTGTTTATTTGATAACTAACCACAGTTAGTGTACAATCTGTGACCACAGAGCAAAGCCAAGTCTGCCAGTATGCACAAGGGAGGAGCGAGCTTAGGATCTTGATCTTGTAACTTTTGTACTCTAGCCAAGTGAACTACACATTCTTATACGGTAACTTACAAATAAGGTATAGAAGTATTTTTAGTGAATACTGAAAAATGAACATTGTTAATTTCCACTAGGATATGGATTATTCCAATTTGAACTTTAAGTTTTAACTAAAGCTTTTAAACTTTAGTTTTCTTAAACTTTTTAGTTTATTTTTGACCTAATTTCTAAACCATTTTTATTAATAATTATCAGCTTCCTGATAGAGGAATATCCAACTTAAGATAAAATCACCAAGATTTTCTATAAGGATCTGACTCATAAATGTTACAGGTAGAAACCCCAGATTCTAGTCTTACGCTGTCCAGTACAGTAGCCAATGGTCTGATGTGGTTAGTCTGAATTGAGATGTATTATAAGTATTGTAAGTATAAAATACATCTTGGATTTTGAAGACTTAGTACCTATAACAAATCAAGAAAAAAGGCAAGGATTTCATTAATGTATTTTAAATTTGTTTACATGCTAAAATGATGATATTTGACATTTGATTAAGAAAATACATTATGGGGCGCCTGGGTGGCTCAGTTGGTTAAGCAACTGCCTTCGGCTCAGGTCATGATCTCAGAGTCCCGGGATCGAGTCCCACATCAGGCTCCCAGCTCCACGGAGAGTCTGCTTCTCCCTCTGACCTTCTCTCCTCTCATGCTCTCTCTCTCTCTCTGAAATAAATAAATAAAATCTTTTTTAAAAATTCTTAAATAGGGGCGCCTGGGTGGTTCAGTGGGTTAAAGCCTCTGCCTTCCGCTCAGGTCGTGATCCCAGAGTCCTGGGATCAAGCCCCACATCGGGCTCTCTGCTCAGCAGGGAGCCTGCTTCCTCCTCTCTCTCTCTGCCTGCCTCTCTGCCTATTTGTGATTTCTATCTGTCAAATAAATAAAATCTTTAAAAAAAATTCTTAAATAAAAAAATACATTATGAAAATTAATTTCAGGTGATTATTTCCCACTATTTAATGTGACCTCTAAAAAATTTTAAGTGGCGTATATAGCCCACTTTTGTGGCTCTCGCTATACTTCTGTTGGACAGTGCTGTTTTGGACTCAATGCTAGGTCTTCAAAGGGCCAGAAAGTACAATATGTATTAAACAAAAATGATATGTCCTCAGTTTGTTACCCAGATAATGTTATTCCAAAGTGTTTTCTTTAGAAAGGACTAATAGAAAACATTAAGTGAAACAGGATAATAAAATTATGCCATGCTTAGGTTCAGTCAAGAAATTATGTATTGGGACACCTGGGTGGCTCAGTTGGTTAAGCAGCTGCCTTCGGCTCAGGTCACGATCCCAGTGTCCTGGGATGGAGTCCCACATCGGTGTCCTTGCTTGGCAGGGAGCCTGCTTCTCCCTCTGCCTCTGCCTGCCACTCTGTCTGCCTGTGCTCACTCTCTCTCTCTAACAAATAAATAAATAAAATCTTAAAAAAAAAAAAAGAAATTATGTATTGAACACTCATAAGGGAGGCACTGTTCTAAGTACTTGGGATACACCAGTGAATAAAACAAAGGTCTCTGCCTTCAGGGAACTTACATCAGAGCCAAGTTAGGTCAGATACACATGAATATGAGCTTGTTTTTCTTTATCTTTGAAGATACTGCTATCTTTTAGATATGGCTAATATTTTAATAATAGGCTGGGGAGAAGTAAAGGAACATTTCTATGAATACGATCATATATTAAATTATTTGAGGTTAAAATAGTATTCAACACAAATGTGTCTCAGGATGGAATTCTCCAATAAATAAAAATAGATTATTTAAGAAGATTTTATTAGGCACATATTGAAAACAACCTCACTATTAAGTCCACACTGTAATATTTTAAAGTTTGGATTCAAATTGATTCTATGGAGCATAGAATTCTATTATTTTATGGTATTTGGTATGGTAGTTGGGTTTGTTCCCTCCCCCCAGCCAAATTTTGAACTACAAAATGGGTATGATTTTGTATTTTCATAATTTCAGTGACAGGATCCTAAATGTTTAAGGGACTCAGCACCTACCATGGTGGCTAAACCCTCATTGAATAACTAATAAATTGCCATAATCAAAACTTCACCTCATGATCTCTGGAAGAACAGTTGAAGAAACTGTGGCTGTTAGCCTTGGCAAAGAGGTTGGGGAATAGGATTACTATCTCTGAATAGTAGAAGGGCCAGTAGGTGGAAGAGGAATCAGACACCCTTACCACATCCCTAACGAAAAAAATCGGTAGGCCAGTGGTAAAGATTTCAGGGAGATAAGCACTAGATAAATGTAAAACATTTAATTATTAGACCTGTCCAAAGGAAAAATGTATTATCTTGTGAAGATCTGACTTGAGGTCTTCAAACTTAGATAAGATGACAACGTGACAGGATGCTGAATAAATTGAATTCAAGTATTGGATAGATGTTCTACCAAGTAATTCAGGCTCTTTCTAATCTTGAGATTATATGACTCTGTGAGTCAAAATGAAATGAAGTCAAAATAGTATAAGTTACTTGTTCAGAAGAAACATCTGTACATTGGAAATATCTAAAAGTGTTGAATTAGGGAAGATAAATAAAGGAAAATACTTGAAAACACACTATAAGATACTACTTAGAAATGGCTTCAGGAAAATATTTAGGTCCCATAGTATTTATTTAGCTGGTTATTTTCCAAGATAACTTCCAAGTCCTTAGCATTGGAAATCAGCCTTTGCTCAAACCCTCATTTCAGTAAAGTGCTCTTCATTTCACAACGGGTCTATTTTCCGTGGTTCTAATCATGTGCCCCAAAGCCTTATGGGTAAGATTATGACTGAGCTTGCTAGAGGTAAACAGCAAAGTCTCTGTGGACTTCACAGCTTATGGACTTCTGAAAACCTCCATTTCCTCAGCTATAAAACCAGATTGTTAATACCTATCTTTTAGAGTTGTTGCAAAAATTTTTAAATAACATGTAAAGGGGTTTATCAGAAATATGTATTCAATAGCTATAATATCAAATCTTATCCCAGTGTTATTTCTCTACCTCTTCTCCATGAAACACCAAGTTATTTACTGTCTGGTATTAACTGACAGGCAAATGCATACTTGAGAAATATTTACTTAATAGCTGCTAAGCCTCACACTGTGACCACAAGTACATAGGAGCATGGGACTGCTGTCAGGAACAGATAGCAGGACTGGCAAACAGATGCTGTGGGTGGTTTTTGTATGTTAGTATAAAGAGGAAGCTGCTTTGGATGTGAGTTTTGTTCAAAAATGTGTTGTTTGAAATAATGGTAGGTCAATCAAGGCAGAAATGCTTCAGGAACCCAAGATGAACACAGGGTTAAGGCTCTGCCATTAGAGCTGCAGATGCAAATGTGGGAGTTTTCTTATTAGCAGAGATGGTTGGAGCTGTGAGAGCTTGGTGAAGAGAATGTAGAATGTACAGAAAAGTGGGCCAAGTATCTAACCATGAGAAATGGCCACACAAGGCCACATTTCCATTTGAGAGGGGCTAGGAAGGTGGAAGAAGGTACCAAAGAAGATTAAAAATAATCATCAAAATGTGGGAGAATAAGCACAGTAAAGGGCATTACCATGAGAGAACATGCTCACAAGCCATCTGAAGACTTGAGTTTTGTCTCTGGCCTTGCCTGAAAGTTATGTCTGTTACTTCAGCTGTATGTAAAACAAGGTAAATATATCATCTTTCTCAGAGAGGTGTTACAAGAATCAAATGAGTGAAGTGTAGGGAAAGCGTGAGAACTGCAGAATAGCCATATAACAAGGTAACATGATGATACTGACATTATCAATTATATAATATTAAAAGTTATGAGTAACATTAGATAATGACTTATGACACCAACTACCCAAGCTTTAGAGGTCACAGTCCTCTGAAAAACAGCCCTCACTTCAGACACCAGCTGTAAGTTTGGGGGTCCCCAGGCCACCCTCACTTTGACCAGCTGACTATAAATTCAGGGGCTTGCACTACACCCTCTGGTTCAATAATTCATGACAATGAATCCTAGAATTCAGGAGCTTACTGCTCAGCTCAGCTTACTATTATAGCTTTATTATAGTAAAAGGGCACAAGTCAGAAAACCAGCCAAAGAAAAACCACACATGGAGTGAGGTCTAGGAGGGTCCCAAACATGAAGCTTCCATTGTCCCCAGGCTTATATTTTTCCCAGTACATCTGTGCGTGACAGTCCACATCATATTGCCAACCAGGAAAACTCAGCATCAGTGTCTAGACTTTGTATTGAGGCCTCATCACGTAGGCATGACTGACTGAATCATTGGTCACATGATTGAACTCAGTCTCTACCCTCCTCCCCTTCTTGAAGATCAGGCTTATATCACTTGAATCAAAACCCCAGCATTCTGGGGCGCCTGGGGTGCTCAGTGGGTTGGCCTCTGCTTTGGCTCAGGTCGTGATCTCGGGGTCCTGGGATCAGGCCCTGTATTGGGCCCTCTGCTCAGTGGAGAACCCGTTTCCCCTCTCTCTCTGCCTGCCTACTTATGACCTCTCTCTGTCAAATAAATAAAATCTTAAAAAAAAAATTCTAATCATGATTGGTCTTTTTGATGTAGCCACCCCCCCCCC
>ML108680.1:16760-45014 GCA_003697995.1 Taxidea taxus jeffersonii
TTTTTTTTTTTTTTAAGATTTATTTATGTATTTGAGAGAGAGAGTGAGTGGGAGGAAGGGCAGAGGGAGAGAATCCTGAAGCAGGCTCCCCGCTGAGCACAGAGCCCCACACAGGGCTTGATCCCAGGACCCTGAGATCATGACCTGAGCCGAAATCAAGATGCAGCCACTTAACCAACTCCAGTTGCCACTCCAGTGCCTCCCAATTCTTTATTATGCTGCAAATTGCATTGAGTTTAGGAATCTTGAGCCTCTTAGGTTTCAATAGAGAGATATAGATAAAAACCAAATTAAAATTTTCTAAGGATTGAATAGAGATGTGGGAAAAAGGGAAGCAACTATAGAGAGGGACATTCAATTCAAGTAATATATTACAAACAGATTACATATCAGAAAGATAAGGAATTGAATGGAAGGGTTTACATTACTATTCACTATAGAAAAAAAAAGAGGCTGGACTTAACCTGGATGCTCTGTAGTAAGGATCCTGCAGCATCTTGCATTCCTTCCAGCCTTACGAGCAATTAGGAAGGCCCAGGACAGGAAATTGTAAAATGGAAGTGCTTTCTTGAATTTTTTATTTAAAGGGCAATGATATAAAACAAGACTGAGTAAAAGTGTTTATATGATGGGTTTCCAAAAAGCAAAAAAAAAAGAAAAAAAATTTGAATGATGTTAAACAGTTCAACTAAGTAAATTTGAAGATGAAACTGGCTTTATTCAGCAATTTATGAATCAGGCAGCATCCCATGTAGCACATAGAAAGGAGCTTCACTGAGCTGTACAAAATGGAAGTCTTACAGGAAGAAAAGGGGAGAGACAGGAAGTAGTGAATTGTTTCAGGCAAGGTCATCTTCCTCTGAAAGGGGTCTATTGAGCAGACTACCTCACTGGTGCTGACCAGGTAATTCCAGTTTGAGTGGTTAACGGTTACATTCCTGGGTGAGGCTGAAACTGCTATTAGGTTAGGTATTAAGTTTTGGTTTGCTGATATGGGACTCAGCACAAGTGACTCCATTTTGGACCTGTTGTTAACTTTTTAAAAAGTTCCTCCCTTTTGATTAAGCTTTCAACTTAACCAACAGATGTTGATGAGGAGAACAAAGGCAAGAGAAATGTAGATAGAATTATATTTCCTTACAACTTGAGACCATTGATAAATGCCTGACACAAGCAAACTATGACATTGCTCATGGGCCTCACAGCTGCCTTAATGTTAATGCTTTTCTAGAAACTAAAAGCAACTTTATCTTGACAATAGCCAGACATTCAGGATCCTATAAGTGTTCTTTAACATATGGGAATCTGAAAATCCCTTAAGAGACTTCTCTTATCACTACCTCTCCCCAAACTTAAAAATATATAATCAGTTACCTCCCACAATCACAAATACAACACTTTTCTGCCTGTGGGTCCTGTCCCCTGATATAATAAAAGCACTCTTTTGCACCATAAAACATCTCAAAAATTCTTTCTTGACCCTTGTGCTCAATGGCCCTGCATCAGTGCAACCAAAATTTAAGCATTAGTACCACTCTCCACTACCTCTCTGTAGTTCTCATAGCTTTTGTTGATCCTCTGTGTGGTATTCACAGTTCATGATGTGTCTTACTTAGCAACAACTTCAGATTTACAATTTTTAAGTTGGCCATTATCTTTGTTCCTTTTCTGACATTCCAGTCTTAGGTGGGTCATTTGTTTGGTGGTTAGGGGCTGGGAACATACATTGAAAGCTCTTGGGAATAGAGCACTCCAGCGAGATTACAGTAATTTTAAGATTTTTTTATTTATTTGTTAGAGAGCGAACACAGGCAGACAGAGAGGCAGACAGAGGCAGAGGGAGAAGCAGGCTCCCTGCAGAGCAAGGAGCCCGATGTGGGACTCGATCCCAGGACACTGGGATCATGACCTGAGTCGAAGGCAGCTGCTTGACCAACTGAGCCACCCAGGCGTCCCTACAATAATTATTTTAAGTAGAATAATTCCCAGTGTCTGGAGTGTACTTGGGAGCGAGCTATGGTCCCCAGGACCCAAACCAGTCAAAATCAGATGACTCCAAGAATCCAGTGAGGGAGTCACCATTTTAAACCACGTGGCTTGCTCAGTGATCTTAAGTAACTGAGTTTCAACTTCCCCAGAAATATTAATCAAGATGCAGCATGTGGCAGCCATAGCACAGATACCTCCTTCTTTGAAGATAATCAAGAGCTATCCAGGGGCACCTGGGTGGCTCAGTGGGTTAAGCTGCTGCCTTCAGCTCAGGTCATGATCCCAGGGTCCTGGGATCAAGCCCCGCATGGCGCCTTCTGCTCAGCAGGAAGCCTGCTTCCTCCTCTCTCTCTCTGCCTGCCTCTCTGCTTACTTGTGATCTCTGTCTGTCAAATAAATAAATAAAATCTTAAAAAAAAAAAAAAAAGGCTATCCGATAATCAAGATCAGCTTTTACCAGTCTAGGGCTTTACAGCTTCAGCAGCTGATTCAACACTACTTGTCAGGAATTAAGGAGAAGTTCCAGATCATAGTCTTATTTGAATTCAGTCCTGAATTCAGTCCTAACCAGGATGTAGGAGACCTACATGGTCATGAACTCCTCCTGGTAGATCTTTTCTAACTCGATGTTGTAAATTCAGGGAAGCTGAGCAATGAGGTGTCTTACTCTGTTTATGACCAGTTAGGAAATAGTTCAGTAACCTCAGAGGCATTGCTGAGCATGTCAGCCACCGAGGCATTCCTAGGCCCGGAAGAATGAGAATCACAGCAGTCAGATATAAATTCTGTTGGGACACACACCATTTCTGCTAAAGTGGCACTCTTAATGTTTTTAGTATTGTAGACAGATTGGAGTTTTTGAGGACAAATCCAGCAGTCTGAAAAGTTACTCCTTCTCAGCAATGGCCAGGGAAATGTGGGTGATAGAGTTATCTTTCAAAGCCATTGCCAGGGTAAAGGAAAGAAAGAGAAAAGAAGACAGTGTTTTCTATTAAAGTAAGAAGTATTGATCTGGCATCTTTGGTGGAGGCCGTCTACCTCAATGTGAGCTACTGCTCTTCTTCATCGGTTTGATTCAGAGGTTGCCGGCATCTGCACGGGCCTATATGTCAGGTGGAGCCTGCCTTGGCTGTGAGATGTGTATGTGAAGTTCAAGTCCCTAAAGTTTGGCTGCCATCTAGGTTGTGAAGGGGATCTGGTATAATCCCTTCCAAGGAGATTCAAGGACAGTAATTGTTCTTAATTATTCCACATCAGAAGGGTGAGAGAAAATTGGAAACATTAGTTTTGAGTCATAGCCAGATATGTGAGGAAACAAGAATTCAGGATCTAGTCTTAGTTTACAGGTGTAAAACAAAACCTCAAAGACAACAGGATTAGAATTATCTGCAAAGGTACAAACATAATTTTGCTCTCTATAGTTATCCCCCGCCCTTTTTTTTAACCAGAGATAATCATAGTTAAAGTGACTTGTTTGGGGCACCCGGGTGGTTCAGTGGGTTAAAGCCTCTGCCTTCGGCTGGGGTCATGATCCCAGGGTCCTGGGATGGAGCCCCACATCGGGCTTTCTGCTTCCTCCTCTTTCTCTCTTCTCTCTGCCTGCCTCTCTGCCTACTTGTGATCTACATCTGTCAGGTGAATAAATAAAATCTTTAAAAAAAAAAATCTTTAAAAAAAATAAAGTTACTTGTTTGCATTAGACTTGGTCTGATTATTTACATAAATGGAGCAAGAATAGTGATTGGCCATATAAACTTTTTTTAAAGACTGCTTTGATGAAACGTTTCATAAGGAATCTCAGATTGACCTCTTAAAAGCTATTAGATTTTACCTACAAAATTTGTACTTTGAATGCCTCTCAAGTTCCTTAAAAAAATCCTCAGGTTCCTAGGCCTGCCAGGCAGTGGCCATCCTTATTTACCTGGTAAGGTTGCTAGGAACCCTCAAAGCAAGATACCAGGTTGATCTTTCCAGGCATTTCCTCAAAGCTGTCTGGTCATATCTCAGTCTGTACATATTTCTCTTAAATGTGGTATTCCAATCAAAGCATTAGAGATATAACCAGTGCTTTCCAGCTGTGTCCTGTTATGAAGAGAAAGATTCTTATTAAACTTATGCAAATAACCAGTTATATTGCCATGTAAAGAATATTCAAGAGTTTTCAAATTCTGGATGAATCCAAGAAAAAGTAAGTGTTCACTCTTCATTTAGAAAGATATACTTTAGGCGTGCCTCGGTGGCTCAGTCGATTAGGCGACGAACTCTTGATTTTGGCTCGGTTATGACCTCAGATTCCTGAGACTGAGCCTCCCATGGGGCTTGCACTCAGCACAGAGTTGGCTTGAGAGATTCTCTCTCTCCCTCCCCTCTGCCCCATACCCTCTGCTCATGTGCTCACCCACTGGCATACGTGTTCTCTCTCAAATGAATTTTTAAAAAATCTTTATAAAAAGGTATACTTTAGTAAATTGCTCTAAGTCATAGCTCACTTAAGATTTCCTTAAATTTGATAAAGCAAAACATTAAAAAACCAATGTTTCAAACAAAACATCATAAAGAATTATAATCATCTTCCTTAGTTCACTCAGTCCTGTGTATTAATTACTTGTTCTGCCTGAATCTGGTTTTTCTATTCGTTCTGGAAATTCTTACCCAGCTCAATTTTTATGATCTTAAAGGTATCAGAAACTGGTACTTGTCAAAAGGCTTTATATGAATCTCCTTGAAAACGATGCACATTTGCAGGAACACTTTTGCAAAAGCATCTGAGTAAAACAATAACTGTCTGCAAATGACAAAATACTTGAAAAATTACCATTGTAAAAGATGTGATGAGAGTTGATTATGATGAAATTGACAAGGAAATCTGGTTATTTCTGTGACACACATTTTAAAATGGTAAGTGGAATTATGATAATATTGTAGCAGGACATAGGAACTTAGAAGACTTTAGGAATTTAGAAGACTCTTTTTTTTCAGTCTTTCTTAAGTAATCAAAGACCCAAATATAAAGCTTAACATGAAGCATAGTAAATTTTTGCCTTAAGATGCAAAGTCTTTGTTTCCAATGCGGATTACTTAAAAGATAAAGAAACTTTCACAATCCGTTAACAAAAGCACACCCAAAGTCCAGAAAAACTTTGTCCTTTTAACAGAGAGAAAGCCAGTTGTAATTTTGCACCAGTGTACTTTTGATATTAAAACTCATCTTTTTTATTTAACTTATTCACATCTTAGCCAGCTTGACTACCGTAAAATTCCTTTCCCAAGATTCAAACCTTCTACAATCTTGTCCAATTTTTTTTCTTTTCTTTTCTTTTTTTTTTTTTTTTTGTACTCTTTCACTTCTGAAATAACCAGTCTCATTTTAGGACAAATTACTTTTTTCCTTAACAAAAGTGCATCTCCATTTTTCAGACTTTCCTTTACTAAAAACACACATCCTACTTTTCTTACATATGGAGATGTTTCCCTTATATTTCTAGCATCTTTAATTACCTATATTGGTATTTTTAACTCTAAAAACTGTAATTTTTAGTGAAAATAAAGAAGTACGCAATTGTGAACTTTTTACATGAGCACTCTGTGGCTTGACTAACTACAAATAATATTTTTTAATTTGTAGAAACATATGCTTTCTTCAGTGTGGCACACAACATGTTTACTAATATACCCAAATATCTTTAGTTCCTCTGTAAAAGGAAGCCAAAAGTGGATAAACCTGCATTCAGTAATTGTTTCAGTACTTAATCTGCTTCAGAAATAATGTCAGTAATTTAATGTCTATCCATCATTTAAATTAGCAGACTTGAAGCTTTCAGGCTCCAAAAAAGATTTGGGGACACTATTTAAAAAGTTGATCTAAAACCTTTTCCCCCCTCTTACATCTATCTAATTCACTGTTCTCAATAGCTATGCTTAAATTACCCACAAAAACTTCTTGAGACAAACTCAACCATCATCTCTTGCTGACAAATTTTGTAGCTGAGATAGTATGACCCAATTTGACTAATAAACTCAAGCAGAATAAAAGTCATATACGGTTATATATGTCTACATTAATTTTAATGCTTATAATTCTAAAGACATATCTATTTTAATCCAACAAATTTCAACTATCTTCTGTTTACTAGAGATTATCTCAGATCACATGAACTTAAAAAGCATCTGGGTTAGGGCACCTGGGTGGCTCAGTCAATTAAAGTCTGCCTTCAGCTCAGGTCATGATCTGAGGGTCCTGGGATGGAGTCCCACATGGGGCTCCCTGCTCAGTGAGGAGCATTTTTCTTTCTTGCCCTCTGCCCCTCCCCTGACTTGTGCTCTCTTTTGTTCACTCTTTCTCTCAAATAAATAAATAAATAAATAATATTAATTTTAAAAAGCATTTGGGTTATTTTCTACTGTATTTCTGAGAGTTTTAGGAGTCCTTAATGCATATGAGTGCTTCATTCTCTTAAAGACAATTACATAGAGCTCTTTTAAAAATTACTTTTAATAACACTATCCAGAAGTAGAAAATACCACATTCTATAGGACATATATAGAGAAACAAACATAAAGACAGACACAGAGACCTTGTACCTTCCATTTATAATCATTAGTTATAAAAGATGTTGAATCCAAATTATGTTTCTGGCAGATAGAATATTTTGAGGTCATCTGCTTAGATGGCAAAAGCCTTTTAATAATATCTGTAGGAAAGGTGCAAGGTTTTTAATTTGCCCAAGTTTTAAAATAACCCTGTCTCCTTTTGTTTTTGTTTTTGTTTTTTTCAGGTATTTTCCTCCTTGAAGTTGGTATTTTGTTTTTATTGAGGAATAGTTAACATACAATCTGACATTAGTTTTAGCTATTCAACCATGATTTGACAACTCTATAGGTTATGCTGTGCTCATCATAAGTTACCATCTGTCACTTTTCAGCATTATCCTAATAACATTAACTATATATTCCCTGTGCTGTGCCTTTTATCCCTGTGACCTATTCATTCCGTAATTGGAAGTCTGTACCTTCCACTTCCTTTAGCCCATTTTGCCCATCTCCCCACTCCATCCCCTCTGCCTACTGTTGTTCTCTGTATTTATGGATCTGTTAATGCTTTTTTTCTTTGTTCATTCATTTGCTGTCTAGAGTCTACATATTAGTAAAATCGTATGACATTTGTCTTTCTCTGACTCATTTCACTTAGCATGATACCCTCCAGGTCCATCCGTGTTGCTTTAAATGTCAAGATATCTCTCTCTCTTCCTCTTCTTTTTAATGGCTGAGTAATATTCTATTATACATATAAACTACATCTTCTCTATTCTTCTCTCAGTGCACACAAGTTGTTTCCATATCTTGGCTATTGCATATAATGCTGCAATAAACATAGGGATGCATAGCTTTTTGAATTAGTATATTTGTTTACTTTGGCTAAAAACCCCATAGTGAAATTACTGGATTGTATGGTATTTCTATTTTTTATTTTTTTGAGGAACCCATATTATTTTCCACATGGCAATACCAATTTATATTCTCACCAACAGTGCACCTCCTTGCCAATACTTACTATTTCTTGGTTTGGCATGAAGTGATATGTCAATGTGGTTTTGATTTGCATTTCCCTGATACTTAGCGACGTGGAACATGTCTGTTGGCCATCTGTATATTTTCTTTCGAAAAATGTCTATTCAGATCCTCTACCTATTTTTTAATCAGATTATTTGGGTTTTTTTTTAGTATTAAGTTCTATATATTTTCTACAATAACCTCTTACTGGATATATCATTTACAAGTATTTCACCCATTCAGTAGGTTGCCTTACCATTTTGTTGATGGTTTCCTTTCCTGTGCAAAAGTTTTTTATCTTGGTTTAGTCCCAGTAGTTTATGTTTGCTTTTATTTCCCTTGCCTAAGGAGATGTATTTAGATAAATGTTGCTAAGGCTAATGTCCAAGGGATTCTTGTCCATATTTTTTTCTGGAAGTGTTGTGATTTCAGGTCTCACATTTAGATCTTTAATTTATTCTTAGTTTCTTTTTGTGTAGGACATAAGAAAGTGGTCCAGTTTCATTCTCTTGCATGTAGCTGTTCAGTTTTCTCAACATCATTTACTGAAAAGACTCTTTTCCCCATCATATATTCTTGGCTCTTTTGTAATGGATTAACTTACCATGTATGCATAGGTTTATTTCTGGGCTTTCTATTCTGTTCCATTGATCTATGTGCCTATTTTTGTGCCCATGTCATATTATTTTGATTATTATAGCTTTGTAGTATATCTTGAAATCTAGGATTGTGATACCTCCAGCATTGTTTTTCTTAAGATTGATTTGACTAGATGGGGTCTGTCATGGAGCTATATAAATTTTACAATGATTTGTTCCAGTTCTGTGAAAAATGCTATTAACATTTTCAGAGATTACATTGAATATGTAGATTGCTTTAGGAAGTAGGGACATATTAACAATGATTCTTCCAATCCATGAACATGGTATTTTTCCCATTTGTGTCATGTTCAATTTATTTTCTTTTTTTCCTAAAGATTTTATTTATTTTAGAGAGAGAGTAAGAGTGTGCTTGAGCAGGAAAAGATTTTGGTGGGGTTGTGGGCTCAACACAGGTTGAGCCTCTACGTAGGACCTGAAATCATGACTTAAGCGGAAACCAAGAGCCAGATGCTTAACCGACTGAGCCACCCTGATGCCCCATCTTTAATATCTTTCATCAGTATTTTATAGTATTCAGAGTATGTAGGTCTTTCATCTCCTTCATTAAGTTTACTCCTCTGTATTTTATTTTTGATGCAATTGTAAGTAGAATTGTTAATTTCTCTTTTTCCTACTTTATTGTTAGTGTACAAAAACAGCAGATTTCTATATATTAAGCTTGTATTCTGCAACTTTACTGGACTTATCCTAAGAGTATTTGGTTGGAGTCTTTAGAGTTGTCTATGTATATATCATGTCATTTACAAATAGAAACAATTTTACTTTTTCCTTACCAATTTGGATCCTTTTATTTCTTTTTCTTGTCTGATTGCTGTGGCTAGGACTTTTATTTTATTTCCACCAATAAAAATAGTGAGAGTGGACCTCCTATCTCATTCCCGATCTTAGAAGAAAATCTGTTTCTCATTACAATATGATGGTAGCTGTGTATTTGTCATACATGGTCTTTATTATGTTAAGGTATGTTCCCTTTAAGCCCACTTTGTTGAAAGTTTATATCATGAGCAGATGTTGAATGTTGTTAAAGGGTTTTTCTGCATAATTTATTCTTTTTCTAATTCCTTTAGGTGCAAGGTTGAGATTGTTTATTTGAGCTTTTTCTTATTTCTTGAGGTAGGTCTGTATATATTTCCCTCCTAGAACCATTTTTGCTGTGTCTTAAAGATTTTGAAGCATTGTGTTTTCATTTTTATTGGTCTCTGTTTATTTTTATTTCCTCTTTGATTTCTTCATTGACTTTTAGGTTGTTTAGTATATTATTTAGCCTGCCATTTTTCCTGTTGTTTTTTTTTTCCTTTTAATTGATTACTAGTTTCATACCACTGTGGTTGGAAAAGATGCTTAATAGGATTTCAGTCTCCTTGAGTTTGAGATTTGTTTTGTGGCCTAACATGATCTATCCTGGAGAATGTTCCATGTGCGTTGACTTTCTCCCTGTATGATCTATCCAGTGATGTAAGTGGGATTTTAAAGTCTCCTAGTATTATTGTACCACTGTCAATCTCTCCCTTTATGTCTGTTAATATTTGCTTTATATATTCAGATGCACTACTACCGTAGCTTTTTTTTCCATCCTGTGCCTATTTACATGAAGTATCCTTTTCCTCACTTTCCATCTAAATATATCTTCAGGCCTGAAGAAAGTCTTTTGTAGACAGTACGTAAATGGGTCTTGGTATTTTCCACTCCACCATGCTATGTATTTTTATTGGAACATTTAGACCATTTACAACTAATTTGGTCGGTATGTACTTATTGTCATTTTGTTAATTATTTTCTGGTTGCTTTGTACTTTTTTTTTTTTAACATTCTTTCCTTATGGTTGATGACTTTCAGTAATATTATGCTTGGATTCCTTTTTATTTTTTGTGTAGCTGTTACAAGTTTTTGGTTTGTCCTTACCATAATGTTCATATATAACATCCTAAGTGTATAGCAATCTACATTATATTGATGGTCACTTAAGTTTGAACAAATTGTTTTATGTATATGTTGTCATGTTTTATGTATTTTTTATTCTGCAAGTTCCTTTTACTAATTGTTTACATATAATTGGTTTATTGACTTTGTCTTTGAATCTTTATGCTATCTTTATAAGTAAATGCTCTACTACCTTTTCCGTATATTTGCTTTTACTCATGAATTTTTTTTCCTTTCATAATTTTCTTCTAATTATTCATATATATTCTTCTAATTCTTTGATTTTTACATTTTAAGAAGTCCTTTTAACATTTTTTGTGAGGCCACTTTTGTATTGATTACCTCCTTTAATATTTGTCTGGGAAACTGCTTATCTCTCTCCTCCAATTCTGAATGATAACTGTGCCACACAGATGTTCTTGGATATAGGTTTTTTCCTTTCATTGCTTGGAATATATTATGCCACTCTCTTCTGGCCTGCAAAATTTCTGCTGAAAAATCAGCTGATAGTTTTATGGGGTTTCCTTGTACATAACTAGTTGCTTATCTCTTGCTTCTTTTGAAATTCTCAACCTTTAAGCTTTGACATTTTAATTTTGTGTTGTAGTGTGGACCTCCTTGGGTTTATCTTGTTTGGAACTCTCCTTGATTCCTGAAGATGGATGTCTATTTCCTTCCCTCTGCTAGGGAACTTTTCAGTTATTATTTCTTCAAATAATTTTCTGGTCCTTTTTTTCTTCATTTCCTCGGACCCCTCTAATACATTTGTTTATTTGATCTTGTCCAAGAGATCCCTTAACCTATCCCTTTTTTAATCCTCATTTTTGGAATTTTATGTTTTTGCTATTCAGCTTGGGTGCTTTCCATTACCCTGTCATAGGGATTGCTGATCTGTTTTTCCACATCCTCTAATCCACTGCTGATTCCTTCATTTGTATTCTTTATTTCATTTGTTATATGCTCCATCTCCAATTGGTTCTCTACCACTTTGTTGAAGTTTTCTCTGAATTCATTCCTCTTTTCTCAAGTCTGGCGAGTATCTTTATGATCATTCTTTGAATTCTTTATCAGGTTGATTGCTTATTTTCATTTTATTTACCTTTTCTTACACTTGTCTTAGTCTTTTGGAGCATATGCCTCTGTCTCATTTTGCTTGACTTTGTGTTTATTTCTATGAATTAGGCAGAAAAGCTACTTCTAAACTTGAAGAAAAAAACCTTGTGTGGTCATTCCCTGTGTAGACTGTGTTTATCTGGTGACTTTGGCTGGCTGGAGCTTGGGCTGTCATGGGCTGAGGTTCCCAGGGCCCTCTGTGCTAGGGCTGCCCTTGTGGGATGACCATAACTGAACTGGGCATGCCAGTGCAGTTTTGGTCCTCTCTCCATGGAGGGTGCCCTGGCAGGACAGCTAAAGCTGAAGTGGGTACAAACTGAGGTATCTCAGAGTCCTCCGTTCAGGGTGCACCCTGGTAGAGTGGCTAAAGTTGAAGCATGTGAGGGCCAAGGGCTGAATTCTTCCCAGGTGGCAGTTGGAGCCCAGGAGTACACAGGCTAGGACCTTCCAAGGTGCTCTGTGCTAAAGGTGCCCAGACAAGTTGTCTGGAACCAGAGTACAGGTCTGGAGTGTTTCAGTGTATTTTGTACCTATATCATCTTGGTGAGAGGGCTGAAGCTGTAGTGAGCACTGATTAGGGGTTTCCCAAT
The DNA here is from genome assembly GCA_003697995.1 of Taxidea taxus jeffersonii. Lineage (NCBI taxonomy): Eukaryota > Metazoa > Chordata > Mammalia > Carnivora > Mustelidae > Taxidea > Taxidea taxus. The sequence goes on from ML108680.1 coordinate 28,585, forward strand.
GTGTGCCATATTACGTTGCCAGGGAATGGCGTGGCTGGGGCTAGTGCAGGCTGTGGGACCCAGAGTTCACTGAGGTGGTAGACCACCTAGGGTGTCTGAACCCTGGCTATTCACACTATAAATGTGGAGGAGAAATGAAAACTGTACCACTTCGCAGCGCATTCGTCCTGGAGAGCTCTCGTGCTGTTTGGCCAAGTTCTAGGGTTAGATCCTTTATATTCTAGTTGCTCTTTTAAACCATGCCATCTGGGGCTGGTATGGGCTAGGTGCCCAGGGCTCCCAAAGGTGGCATTCTGGTTATCCAGCCTGGACCCTGCTCCCATCTGCACTCTCAAGGTGGAGGAGGAACATAAACAGTGGCACTTGCCAGCCCCTCTGACCTGGAGAGACTTCCAGCAGTTCTGCTGCCATTTGGAAGGGCTCTAGAGCTGGTTCCTTTATATTCTAGTTACTTTCTTAAACTGTGGTGCTTTTCTTTTTTCCCTGTGTCCCATAGCAGATGAACCTGCACAGGTCCTTTGTCTCCATCTCTCTTTCATTCTCTATCTGAGCTCTTTTGTTGTGCAGAAACTGTTACATCAGCCCTCCGTTCTTCAGGAGGAATTGTTCTATAAAGAGGTGTAGATTTGGCGTGCTAATGGAGGTGGTGAGTTCAGAGTCTTCCTACATCCACTGTCTGTAGCCACTCCTATTCCTAAAGTTGGTATTTTAAAGAGATGACCTAGGTAAGAATTCCTGGAGGGATCTAGTAGAGCTCAAAGGCACAGGGAAGAAATGCAAGTTCCTCTGTGCCTGACTTTTGTTTCCTAGGAACCAACATTTTCACATTTACAATCCTTTCAAGATAAATTGAGGAGGTCTGGGGATTGATAGAAAGAATAGGTGGGCTTCTCTGCTTTTGTAAAGATTTGTAAGGTAAGGACAGTTGCTTTTAATTCCTCAAGGAATTGGGTTGCAACTTAAAGGACACAGTAAGTTGATCCACTCCTAAATCCTTTTATGAAGGCACTAGAAAGTTTTTCTTGCCTTCTGGTTACATAGTTCTATTTTAGCTAAGGGGAGAAAGACTTAAAAGTATTCCCATCAGACTCCGATTATCAGCTTCTGACCAAAGAGCTACTTAATTTGAGTTGATGTTAAGAATTTGCATAGGACCTTTGAGTACATTTCTTTTTCCAGTGTCCCAGTTGATTACAAATGAAACATTGACCCTTGGGCTATCATTCTAATGGTGGATGACTAGAGAGTGTGGTGTGGGCAGCCAGGGGTTATCTCAGGTACGTGACCTTGGAGCTGTTGTAGCTGTAAGGTCACTCGGTAGACTTTTGTTTACAATTGTGTTCATACCTTACACAGTATTCAGCTATGGATGTGAGTTCAGACATACTCGTGATCTCCGATCCTGTGTTCTGCCTTTTTATCAATCCACCTAGGAGATGATGTATTTACTACTAAGGCAACAAGAGCAGGTTGGGTGATGTTTAATGTATGGGATCTGGATGCTGTAGGAAAGATAGCTTCCAGACAAGCTATAAGGTTGGCCGTGGATTTAGCTTTTGTGTTTGAGTAACAAACCAATCCCTGCAGGCTGGGAAGACCCTAGGAATGACTTGTAAAAGATTAGTTGCTATTTCATGAGCTTTTATTGGTCCATGAGGAAACCATGCTGAAAAATCAAGCATCTCAAAAATCTTCCTGGGTATTTTGCCATTTTGCTTCCCACATCCGTTCTTGGATTTAATGGGGTCCCACCATCATTTGTACAAGCTGATAAGGATCTGACAGATTGGGGTCAGAGGCCCCAATAATGACTAAATTCTTCAGAATACTTTAGGAGATCCTACCTTTATGAAATTTCCATCATTATGGCCCTTATTTCAAGTTTTGATCAAGGAGTGAGAGGTACCTGGGAAGGATCACCCATAACTTTTGGTGGTTTTATTGTAAAGGTAACTGTTTGATAGTCTCTTCAGAGTGGAAAGGCAGTTCAGAGTTACAATGTGGTACTCAGGTAATGGAAGGTACAGCAGTAGGAGTCCTGTCAGTGTTATCATCCTTTATTTTAGGCACCTCTTGTGTCTTTAGTTTTTCCTTTCGCTATAAATTTTTTAGTGGAGTAATTTGAAATCTTGAAGCCTTTTAGAACGTACCCTATTCTGTTTAATTCAGGAACTCTTAATTTTGAGTGCACTTTTTAAATTAACAATCTTGGTTGCCTTAGAAGAATTCACTATTCTTGTAGATATTTATACGTTCTGTAACCATAGTTCTTAGACATGAACTCAACAGGTATGCTGGAAAGTGGTACACTCAACTTTTTGGAATTGAAGGATCTCATTAATTTTTTTTTTTTTTTTAAGCTAAGCCTTTGGATCTCTGGGAGTCAAACTAATACTTAAAAAGGGATGTGCCTCTGCAGCTTGTGTAGTGTTTGCTGTGTACCTCACTGCACAGATTTTGAGGTTGTCCAGTGACAACCTCAACCAGTCAACCTGACCTGTCCCATGACCAACTTATCCTAACATGAATCTTTAGGTTAGGTGGCAAGAACTGTAACAGCTTTTAAATGCTAGACCTTTCCCTGCCAATTTTGAAGTTGCTTCCCAGACTCCTTTTGTGTAGATAAAGGCTACTACTAAACAAGACAGACAAAAGTATGCACCTTAATACACCAGCAGTAACCAAAAGATGTTGCTGCAGCCCAGACAAGAAAAGCCCCTGTGTGGCCACTATTGTTCCCCGCATGGAACCATGGTCCCGGGGAAGTACTAAAGCATCAGACTTCAACAAATGGGGACTGGGGGCTCCACATAACTGGGGAACTGCTAACTCCCACTAAGAGTTCCCATGTGGATTTGGGGACTAAATCAAGGGCCAGGGGTTTCTACCAATTAAATAAGAATTATGGCCTAAACTACCAGCTAGCTGCTCCCAATGTCTAAACTGACTAGAAAACCCAATTAGATTAGAAATTCAATGCAGGAGCTGAAGTCAGAACCAAGAGGAACTTGCAGCCCTCAGAAATGGCAAGGAAAAAACTCAAAAAACATTCATGGGTACCATTCCTGTGTTTCTGGTTGTTTGCAAAGCTCCCAAAAGTTCACTTCATATCCCATTGCTGCCACTAAATCTATTCAAAAACAAAATTCAACTGAGTAAATGTGAAGATCAAGCTGGCCTTATTCAGAAATTTATGAATCGGGCAGCCCATCTAACATATAGTAAGGAGCTTAAAGGGGCTGTAAGAAATAAAACACTTTTATAGGCTGAAAGGGGGTGAGGTGAGGAAAGGGTATATTATTTCAGGCAAGGTCACCTTCCTTTGAAAGGAGAAAGAAAGGATCAATTGGGCAGATTACCTCACTATGCTGGTCAGATAATTCCAGATTGACTGGGAACCTTTAATTATGTTCCTAGGTGAGGCTTAAACTGCAGTTTGGTTAGGTATAAAGTCATGGCTTGGTGACATGGGGCTCAGCACAAGTGGCTCCATTTTGTACATGTTTCTTTAACAAGTGTCAATTATCTCCTCTATTCAGATACCTTTTATCATTCTCTTTGTCTTTTTTGAATTGGGGGAGTAATTGCTTTGTTGTTTTTTGTTTTTATGTAACAGGTTTCCAGAAGAGTCTCTTGGCACTCCCAAAAGATTCTGACTGTATACAAAATGCCCTTTGGCTCTTTTTGTCATTTTTACACATTTTCGATACAAAAGGTAAAACGAACAGCAAAATGAAACTAAGGGAAGACAATTATTTATAGTATCAGTAAATCAACAGTAAGGAAAACCACAGGGAGATGGGCTGCTGGTGGCCGCACTAACTTCAGTTATTGCATAGATTAAAAACATATATTTGTCACACACTTTACTATCATGTACACCCAGTAGTGCTTTAAAAATTATATTTATTGGTTATTTTTTCCTCACACCAAAGTAAAGCCATTTCTGGGGTGAAACAAACAGTACTTAGTAGGTCAAAGTAATAGTTAAGAGCAAAAGGTAAAAACAAACAAACAAACAAAAAAAAAAAAAAAAGGGGAAAAGAGACCAAACTTTGGGAAGGCTGAACAGAGGCAGTCAATTTAGGACACCAGAGTCTTGTATTCTTCCTCCTGTCAAAGCTGCCATGGGCTCACCAGTGACCACAAAAGGCAGGAGCTCAATTTTATATTTCACCTGAGAGTTGGCACTTCTATGAAGCCAGTGCCCATTAGAACCACAATGTGATGGGGGATCAATATGGACTTAAAGGGAATAATACCTCTTTCTAAACCATAACTGCGATTTCCTGCCACTGAGAGGGTTTTCCCCAAGGGCCATCAGCCAGGGCCTCAGCCTGGTCTTAGCTTAAGCATAACAACTGTTGACTAGAAGAGTTCCTCATCTGGAGGCCTAGTCGTGTCTGTTTATGTTTACTCTCTTGTCAGTAACTTTCCTAGTTTCCCGTGTTATTCAGGGAAACAAGGGGGAAATGAGCTCAGGATGGTAGGTGTTTTTGTTTTGGCTTTGTTCTATTTGTTTAGTTGTCATCCACATCTCTAGTCTGCCAAAGTTCCTGTGGGATCCAGCCCTAAATCTAGTTGAAGGTTTTTAAAGTCCAGGGAGTTCTCTGTATTTAAGAGCCATTCAGGGGCGCCTGGGTGGCTCAGTGGGTTGGGCCTCTGCCTTCGGCTCGGGTCATGATCAGGGTCCTGGGATCGAGCCCCACATCTAGCTCTCTGCTCGGCGGGGAGCTTGCTTCCCCCTCTCTCTCTGCCTGCCTCTCCACCTGCCTGTGATCTCTTTCTGTCAAATAAATAAATAAAATCTTTTAAAAAAAGCCATTCAACTTTTCAACAGGTTTCAACATCTCATGCAGTTTGCGGGGGACTCCAGAATCAATTCCTAGAATGAGAATCATTTGAGGAATTAAACTGAAATCTGAAATTAGGGTTTTGGGTTTTCTTTTATTTTTTGTCTTTTTTTTTTGGTTTTTTGGTTTTTTTGTCTTAAAGGAAAATCGCATGTATCCCCATAGTTTATTTCCACAGAAACTTAGAAACAAGATGTGTGGATTAGATTCCCTTACTGACCTACTGCTAAGAACAGCAGCTGGTCCTTGCCATCTGTACCATAATCACCAAAGTCCCTGGGTATTGTCCATAGTCCTAGGTATATAATACTTCCCTTCACAGACATCCATTTTAACATCTTGTAAAGCCCTGGATTTGATTCATAAAATAATAGCACAACCCTCCTCTCTTTGGAGAGTTAAACAATCATTCCGCTTTGCCTTAATATGTTTTAGTTTCCATTTAAGAATGTTTACTGGCACGGATTTGAATTGGTGGGATATAGAAAAGTCTCTTTTTTTTTTTTTCTTCTGATACCCCTGGCTTATCTTTCATTGGAAGTGTCCAAGTGTGTCATCTTGTATTTGGAACATTCTAATTTCTTGGGAAAAGACAGTGAGCCCACTGGCTTCAAATTACGATTTATTTTATGCCTCTGAGCACCTATGGAGAGTTCTTTCCAACTTAAAGCATTGTGCCAATCCCCAATATTTGAAGCGAGCCAAGTGCATGTTTTTGTGTGGAATGTGTGTCTATGTGTCAGCCCACAGGAAGGCATCAATAGCTGATGTTTACTACTAATGGCAAAAGCCACCTGGCTTTGAACCAGCATTATAATAAAAGTGAACGAGCATCCCGCCTGGGAGCTTCCTTCTACCTGTAAACATTGTGGTTAGTGGCAATGGGATGGGAGACTCCTCCATCTCAACTTTATCAGTTTTGCAATTTCAGATGAAACTTCCTCAGCTCCACAGTTTGGGACTCCCGTGACTGGGAACAAAGTGAAGAAAAAGAAACTGCAATAGTCTCCCACCTGGAGACTACTGAGGTGTGGAACAGATAAATGTGAGGGCTGCCGTGAAGAGTTGTTATCTAAGAACTCTAAGTTCAGTCTTAAAGAAGCCCTGGTGCACTTTCTTTTTTATTTCTTTGGTGGTTTCAGGAATGGCCGCTCTCCATTTTGTGTCATCTTGTCTGTCACTTCTCATAAAAGATTCTCCACCTGAAACCACAGAGGAGTTAAATGCCAGCTTGGTGTTCTCTTATCTGTGGGCGTGCTATAGGAACAAAATAATATTGGGAGTTTCCTTAAAAGGGTGGAAGTGCTCTTGCCTGCATTGACCCGCCCAGTGTTATCCACCTAAGCCTCCAAAGAAGTTCAAAGAGCCAACAGTTAAAGAAAAGCCGGGTTCTGCTAGGCATTTCATCCTTGGATCTGGCATAGGCAGAGTGAAGGAGGACTAAAATATCCAAGTGGATATACAGTCCTTGCTGTTAGCAACACACAGTTTATTAGTGACCTTGACAAGAGCTGTTTCAGAGGAGTAAAGGGTCAAAAGCATGATTGGAGTGGGTTCAAGAGAAAAATAGGAAGAGAGGAGCTGAGACAGTAAGAATGGGCAATTCTTCCGAGATGTTGTGCTATAAAGGCAGTCAACAATTGAGGTAGTAAATGGAGGATGTGGAGTCAAATACATTTTTTTTCTCTAAAGATTAGGGTTATTACAACATACTTGTATGCTGAGGGGAGTGATCACATGAAGAAGGAAACTTTTTCTATAGAGAAAAGACACAGCTGCCAGAGGGATGTCCTTAAACAAATGACAGTAGTATGTGGTACTCACTGTGAAGGTTTGTCCTCAGAGGGGAACACAGAAGACCCTGAGGAGGGAAGGAGTCTATATGCAGTAAGTAGATAGATATCGGGGGCGGGTGGAAGCTTATGGGAGTTCTTTTCTGATTGTTTCTCTGAACGAGTTAAATGACAGCAAAGGAGAACACGTTGAACATTTGATAAGAAAGGAGAAGGTGTGAAATATTTGTCTAGGAGAATGGAAGACTGAATGGATGAGGGAATTGCAGTGGTAGTAAGGTCATACTTGAAATTCACTGTCACAAATTTCAGGAAGACCCAGAAAGAAAAGGTGCACATGTATGACCTTGGACATACTGTACTGAGGTACTTTACATGGGTCTGTGATCTGCTTTACATAGTTATTGAGAGAATTAAATGTGACAGAAAGCATTTTGAGGTATAAGTACAGGATATGATTATTATGAAACTTAGCTTTGAATTACTTAGCACTTTTCTTTGGCAAAAAGCTTTTCAAATTTGTTTAAGACAGCCTTAGTATCTCTAGAGACAGCATTTGGCTTCTGCCACTGCTTTACTCAGTAACTAAGTCTAACCAAATGCCTTAACCTCTTTTTGCTTTTACCTCTCAATCTAAAAAATGAGGGTGGTAATGTTTAGAGTGCAACAAATGCATTGTAAATAAAGGTACTATATAAATGCAAGCTGTTAATAAAATGATATTTCAGGCCTCACCGGTATAGTCACCAGAAATTCAGAATGGTCAGCTTTGGGTGGTAGATGCATCCCTTAAGAAGCTTTTATAGATGGGTGCCTGGGTGGCTCAGCTGGTTAAGTATCTGCCTTCAGCTCAGGTTATAATCTCTGGGTCCTGAGATCGAGCCCCATAGGGCTCCTTGCTCTGCAGGGAGTCTGCTTCTCTCTACCTCCTTCCTTCTGCCCCTCCCCACTGCTCCTTCTCTCTCCCTCTCTCTTAAGTAAATAAAATCTTGAAAAAAAAAAGAAAAAGCAGCAGCAGCTTTTATAGAAGGGGAAAACAAGTATCTTGAAGCTAGTGTCACCCACAGTGGTTACATTAATTCTCACAACTACTCTTTGATGTTGATTATTAGAACCTAAGACACAAAAGTTTAACTTGCTAAAGCCAAGCAGAAGTGCAGATTTCAATCCTCAAAATCCCATGCTCTTTTTTCACTTTGCCACCTACAGAATTGGGCTTGTACCACTCATAGCCAGAGAAGGTATGGAATACTTTGTGTCTATGAGGCACCCATATTTCAGCCAACTTAGTGTCGTCTTTCCCATCACAACTGGAGCTAGAGTTGCCCAGCATCAGAATACCAGTGACTTCATTGGTGACATCCTCCTGATGAAGTCGTTTACTAGAAATCAAATGATAAGAAAAGACAAGAGCATCTGGGGGAAAGGAGCAGTAAGCTGACCAAAGATTTGCACTTAGCTACAAATGCAGTTCTCAGACATTCTGGGGACAGGAGGGTGGATACTATAAAAAAGAAATAATAATAAATTTGCACAATCATGGGGACTGCAGGAATACTATGACCTCTGTCCTCTTTACTGCAAATGCAATATGTACATTATAAGTTATAAAGCATAAACAGCTCTGAGAAAATCAATGCTCTGTTAGATTTTGATTTTTGAGTAACAATTGGCCACCTGATAGAGGAGGTGATAGGAAACTGTATTTATTTTCTTCCAACAGCTAAGAGATGATCATACTTCTAAAATTTGTTGAGATTGTCCAGGAAAGTGTGTAAAATACTCATCCATCACTGGAAGCCCCTGGTCAGGAAATGACAGGGCAGTAAATATCTTCAGCAGCCACCTTTTAATGTACAAGCTGTTTTCGGTTGGAATTTTCAGCACTCACATAAAACACACTGTCATGAGTGACTGCTTGTGCTCCAAAGTCATTACTATTGGGATAATGGAACATCTCTCAGCGAATAACCAAAAAACTTTAAATGTCATGTCAAGTTTGTTGAAGCCATTTTCAAGCCCTGTTCAAGGTTACATGAATATTGAGGGTGTCTGTTTTTTAACAGCTGAGGTCTAATAACTCATAAGGTTGTGCGATAGGCCAGTCAGTTAATTAAAAGAAAATCTAGCATTCCCTGTGAAAGTCAATCAGAGCCATCAGTCCTGAGCTATTGTGACTCTCCCCTTCCAGCCTTCCACACCGGGCTCAGTGTCATTTTTCAATAAAAGAATACATGTGTGCATATGTATACAAGTCTATGAATATATAGTGTATATATCTGATGGGATAGGCCATAGTTTTGATTTGCTAGGAAGGTTTAATTTGCCTGCCAGATGCAGTATTACTTTTGAAGGAAATCAATGTGTTTTTAAAGACCTAATAAAAAAACTTTCCTTTCTGTTTTAGTTTTAGAAAAAAAAAAAATCTCATTATTATTTCAGCTAATGCATATCTTGGGTCCTAGAGTATGGAGAGGATTTCCTTACCCAGCACATATCGAGCACCACTTTGCCCCAGGGCCATTTTAGGCCCCGATGTTAAAACGGTATTTAGGACAGCGTCCCTGTCATCTTGGAGCTCACATCCTAGTAAAGAGACAGACAGTGGACCAATAAACAAGTATATGATGTGTCTGGTGGTTAGGAGTTCTATGAAGAGGGGTAAATGTGTGATGGAAAGGGGCGGTACTCTTTCTGCTGAATGGTCCTAGAAGGCCTCTCTGCTTAGTAGAGCATTTGAACAGAGACCAGAAGGAAATCATCATGGGTGCTAAGGAAAGGGTTGTCTATTTATACTTTATTCTTAAACTACATGTATTTATTTCCAACCTACCTTTCCCTGAATATTTTAAGAGGACTTGTTTGAGAATAATTATTTTAAATTAATGATTCATAATGTGCATAGTCCTTCCTTATCACAGTGATAAGTTTCTGTTTCTCTCTTCCTTACTGTAGAAAATCAGAAAGTGCATTTGACAGAAGGGTCACGTTCACACTACAATATCAATTGCAACTCAACGAGGACTCCAATCGCCAAGGAGCTTAATTATAATCTAGACACTCATACGTCTACGGTGAGGATCAAGGCAGTTGAGAAGAAGGAAGCCTGTAATGTAGAAAGCAACAGAAAAAAGGAAATGGAACTTCTTGGCTCTGTTTCTAAAAACGAATCTGTTCCTGAAGTTGAAGCCCTGCTGGCAAGATTACGAGCTTTATAAATTAAACTGGTAAAAAATGATTAAGCCAAATATAAAACCGTGCTCTAAGCAATACCACTTGAAAAAAATTGCTTTTTATATAAGTGACTTTATATAGTTTAAATTATGGTCTATATTAGAAAAATAAAGCTAAATAACATGATTGCAGTGTTTTTTCTATGTACTTGAGGTCTTGGCTTATTTAAGATGGTAATGGGTTTTAATGCTTTTCTTGTCTCCTGGTATTCATGTGTTCTATATTTGGTGGTGAAATTATACATAATGCTTTAGAAAACAGGTAGGTGGCCATGTGTTCAGCAATGTGTCCTGAAGAAAATACCATTTTTCTAAGTCACTGTAGTTTTTACTGTACTGTTTTCAGCATTAATGAATGTCAAATCATTGGTGTCAACTCTTGATATATATCCCATGCATGTTGTTTATATGGGTCCAAGTTTCTCTTTCATTGGATCTTCAAGCGATCAACATAGCATCAGAAACTAAAATGGAATGTAAGAGCTGTGAGGAAATGTATGTAAGCTTGTTGCTATCATTGTTGAATTCGTTCATTAGACCCTGTTAGAGACTATAAGGCCATTGGGCACATATCCAAAAATGATGTACTAAGAATGTTTGCACTTTCTGTAAAATGTACCTGCTTCTGTATCAAGAGGATATATATGATTTTACAGTGCTGCCCAAAGTCTGAACTGAGAGAGAATTTTTCCCTTGGTAATTGTGACTCTGGTAAAGAATTGCCATTGTGAAACTTCCCAAGTAACAGTTGTTGTTTTTTTTTTTCTGTGAACAAACTTGAAATTGTAGTTTCTTTGATCTGACAATCAGTAAGTTTAACAAAGATCTAAAGTGTGTCAAGGAAGGTTTTCCTATGCAAATGTTGCAATTTTACCTCATTTGGGGCATCACATTAACTCTTAATTCAAGAAAATAAAACTTGGATACTTGCACTAAGTGGGGAAAAAAAATGGGTGTTTTTGATTTTTTTTTTTTTTTTGCAGTTAGCATATTCTGTGGATAAGCTATAACTTGACTGTGCTCTGCCGTCTATCTAAGCACCTATTTTGCTTTATTAGGTGCAGTAAGTAAGTAAATGACTGCTCTTTTACCTTCAGTTAAAAAGCAGTTATGTGGAACCAGTCTGTGAGGTCCACTGCTTTTTATTTCCTTGTTTAAGTTGCCACCTCCTTTCAGCTCCAAGTTAATAAAGTTAATTAATTAGAACTATGAACCAGGCCCCATTTACAGACATTGGGGAGTGGTGCTATCCATAGCCTGTGTAGGAAGAAATTGTTCTCCTATGCATTGCTGAACTAGGAATTGCAACTGGAGGACAAAATGCCTATTTTCCTGAGAACAAATCCTCAAACTCAAAGGTGAAGGACACTGACACATTTTAGCAGACAGGACCCTAATGACAAGAAAAGAAGCTAAATAAAAGAATGCTGACTGTCAGTTCTTCATGAGATTCTGCAAAGACTGGGGCTTTTCAGAGACAACACTGAAGTCCAACCAGATAGTTTGGACATACCAGGTGGCAGGTAAAAACTCCAGAAACTTGGGGCCAGGGAACAGCCACTTAGGAGCAGCAGTCTGGCAAGTAAAGGGAAGTGAAGATGACACAGACCCCCAGGGACAGAGAAATGCAGGCCAGGCCTATGCCGGAGCCGTCAGGCCCCAGAGCATCTGTCTGCCGGAGCCGAAGGACAACCATCTAGCAGGAGGACCAGGAGCCCGAAACTAGCAGAGCACCAGCAGGGGCTGGCCTCCTGCAGCTTAGCAGCCCACTCTCTCCCCATCACTGACAGGAGTCTGAGCAGGCCCGAATAGGGGACCATGTTTTTTATTTTCCTCTCCACAGCTAAAGAGTTCACAGCGGTAAGAGCCAACCAAGAAACAGTCAAGTGCTTCTGCAGATATTTCACTGATAAATGTGCCTTCAACAGTGGGTGGGAGGGTATAATTAGGGTTTTATGAAAAACTCAATATTCCTTTAGCCAACTATAGCTGGGAACTATAATGATGGCTTTTAATTGGGGGGCAAACACTGAGATAAAATTTCATGTTTTTGAGCAGTCTATTCATTTGAATTAGCAGGTCAATTTGAAGCCAAAACACAGCTCAGCACCTGTGATGAAGATGTTCCATCCAGGCCAGTGACAAACCCCAACTAGGTTCTCTCTGACCCCTCTCTGGTCAGTGTAGAGAATTTGGCAAAAACGCACAGAAAGCTAAGTGATCACTGAGTTGTCCAAAAGCAAAGACCTGCTAATAAGTTTTCCCAGTCGAATAATTGAAGTGATTTAAAAATAAGGGAAGCAACCTAATCATAAAGCACATCCCTTCTCTCCCGCCCCCCCCCATTATCTTCAGGGGTATATTCAAAGACAAACCCCCCGGGGGATGCCTAATTGTAGATAATACCAAACCCTATATATATTATGCTTTTTCCTATACAAAGTTTAATTTCTAAATTAGGCACAGTAAGAGATTAACAGCAATTACTAATAATGGAATAATTTTAGTAATATGCTATAGTAAAAATTACATGAATGTAGCCCCATCAAAATATCTTAATGTTGGGGCACCTGGGTGGTTCCATCAGTTGAGCATCTAACTCTTGATTTTGGCTCAGAGCTATGAGATTGAACCCCATGTCAGGCTTCATGCTCAGCAGAGTCTGCTTGAGCTTCTCTCCCTCTACCCCTCCCCCACTCACTCTTCCTCACTTTCTCTCAAGTAAATCTTAAAAAAAAATCATAGTGTACTATACTTATCCTTCTTTTTGTGATGTGAGATAATAAAATGCCTCCCTGATGATTTCAAGTGAGGGGAATGACACAGACATAGTGTTAGGCTGCTATTCAACTCTGACCTTATGTCAAAAGGAGAATCCTCTGCTTCCAGATTTTGGTTGAACCACAGATAACTGAAACCATGGAAAGTTAAACCAGAAGTGGAGACAGGGAGTGTACTACCCTACATGCATGTATGTCCTTTGTTAATGTTTAAATATTCAAAAAAAATATCAAAGTTTATTGAAGAAGTAGACATTTCAATATAACAAAAACTTTGAGTTTCGTAGTTAAAAACTAAATCATTTAGGCTATATCTATGCTATATTTCATCATACTAAACTCTCCTTTATGGGTCACCATATGGGCTGGGAGCATATTTCATGACTACTTTTGTGCCAAACTTTTGTACTGACTATGTAACTTTTGGAAAGTAATAGTTCCTAAAAAATAAATGGCTAATTTGATTGCAACTCAAAAAAAAGCATTCATATTCTTATTCATATTAATTATTAAAATTCTTGAAATCCATCACTTGAAATCTGGCAGTGTAACAATACTCAGTTTTGTCTAGTCGATTGTTAAAAGTAGTTATTACTTGTCCTTGCCAGGCAAGAGTGTTCTTAAAATGTGTCCTAGGGTCAAACTCTCATGACATTCTGCTCTAAGAGTTATGCTTTAGCAAAAACATATGACATTGCCAAAGAACCACAACACTGGATGGCATTTCAAAACTGAATCCAAATCTCCCCATAAAACCTAATCAATATGGACATTAGTAATATGTCAGAACGGAGTTTAGAATGACAGTTATCAAGGTGCAAACTAGGCTCGAAAAAAGCATGGAAGAGACTAGAGAATCCCTTTCTGGAGAAATCCCCTTCTGGAGAAATGAACTAAAATCTAAACAAGTAGAAATCAAAAAAGCTATTAATGAGGAGCAATAAAAAAGAGAGGCTCCTGCTGCTAGGATAAATGAGGCAGAAGAGATAATTAATGAGATAGAAGATTAAATGATGGGGAGAATAAAGAAGCTGAGCAAAAGAGCGACAAACAACTACTGGACCTCAAGGGGAGATACCATAAGATGAAACATTATTAGAATAATTGGGATCCCAGAAGAAGAAAAAGAGAGGAGGGCAGAAAGTATATTGGAGCAAATTATGGCAGAGAATTTCCCTAATATGGCAAAAGGAAGAAGCACCAAAATCCAGGAGGTACAGAAAATCCCCCCTCAAAATCAATTAAAATAGGTCCACACCCTGTCATCTAATATTAAAACTTACAAGTCTTAGTGACAAAGAGAACATCCTGAAAGCAGGTCGAGACAAGAGGTGTGTAACATACAACAGTAGAAATATTAGATTGGCAGCAGACCTATCCACAGAGACCTGGCAGGCCAGAAAGGACTGGCATGATATATTCAGAGCACTAAAAGAAAAATATGCAGCCAAGAATACTATATCCAGCTAGGCTGTCACTGAAAATAGAAGGAGAGATAAAAAGCTTCCAGGACAAACAAAAACTAAAAGAATTTGCAAACACCAAACCAGCCCTATGGGAAAGATTGAAAGTGGTCCCCCAAGCAAAGAGAGAGCCTAAAAGTAACAGACCAGAAAGAAACAGAGACAATATACAGTAACAGTCACCTGACAGGCAGTACAATGGCACTAAATTCATGTCTTTCAATAGTTACCCTGAAGGTACATGTGCTAAATGCCCCCAAGCAAAAGACACAGGGTATCAGAATGGATTAAAAAAAAACAAAAAAACAAGACCCACTGATGTGCTCTGTACAAAAAACTCATTTTAGACCCAAAGATATCTCCAGATTTATTTATTTTTATTTTTTAATTAAGATTATTTATTTATTTGAGAGAGAGAGAGAGAGAGGAGGAAGCAGGCTCCCCGCTGAGCAGAGAGCCCGATGCAGGGCTCCATTGCAGGACCCCAAGACCATGACCCGAGCCGAAGGCAGAGGCTTAACCCACTGAGCCACCCAGGTGCACATGGAACATTCTCCAAAATAGATCACATCCTGGGTCACAAATCAGGTCTCAACCAGTACCAAAAGATTTGGGATTGTTCCCTGCATATTTTCAGACCACAATGCTTTGAAACTGGAACTCAATCACAAGAGGAAAGTTGGAAAGAACTCAAATACATGGAGGCTAAAGAGCATCCTACTAAAGAATGAATGGGTCAACCAGGAAATTAAAGAAGAATTTTAAAAATTCATGGAAACAAATGAAAACAGCTGTTCAAAATCTTGGGACACAGCAAAGGTAGTCCTGAGAGGAAAGTATATAACAATACAAGCCTTTTTCAAGAAACAAGTAAGGTCTCAAGTATACAACCTATCCCTACACTTAAAGGAGCTGGAGAAAGAACAGCAAAGAAAAGCTAAACCCAAGAGGAAAAGAGAACTAATAAAGATCAGAGCAGAAATCAAGGAAATAGGAATCAAAAGAACAGTAGAATGAATCAATGAAACTGGGAGCTGGTTCTTGGAAAGAATAAGATTGATAAACCCCTGGCCAGACTTATCAAAAAGAAAAGAGAAATGACCCAAATTAATAACATCATGAATGAAAGAGGGGAGATCACAACCAACACCAAAGAAATACAAACAAATATAAGAACATATTATGAGAAACTATACACCAGGAAATTGACAGTCTAGAAGAAATGGATGCATTCCTAGAGACATAAACTACCACAACTGAACCAGGAAGAAATAGAAAACATGAACAGACCCATAACCAGAAAGAAGATTGAAGCAGTCATCAAAAATCTCCCAACAAACAAGAGCCCAGGGCCAGATGGCTTCCCAGGAAAATTCTACCAGACATTAAAAAAAGAAGTAAAATCTTCTGAAACTTTTCCAAAAAAATAAAGCAGGAAGGAAAACTTCCAAACTCATTTTATGGGGCCAGCATTACCTTGATCCCAAAACCAGACAAAGACCCCAACAAAAAGGAGAATTACAGACCAATACCCTTGATGAACACAGATGCAAAAATTCTCACCAAAATACTAGCCAATAGGATCCAATAGTACATTAAAAGGATTATTCGCCAAGACCAAGTGGGATTTATTTCTGGGTTGCAAGGTTGATTCAACATCCGCAAATGAATAAATGTGATGCGTTAATAAAAGAAAGAAGAACCATATGATACTCTCAATAGATGCTGGAAAAGCATTTGACAAAAGTATAGCATCCTTTCTTGATCAAAACTCTTCAAAGTGTAGGGATAGGGCGTACATACCTCAATATCATTAAAGCCATCTATGAAAAACCCACAACAAATATCATTCTCAATGGGGAAAATCAGAGAGCTTTTCCCCTAAGATCAGGAACACAGCAATGATATCCACTATCACCACTGCTTTTCAACATAGTACTAGAAGTCCTAGTCTCAACAATCAGACGACAACAACAACAAAAGTATGCGAATCAGCAAAGAAGTCAAACTCTCACTCTTTGCAGATGATAGGATACTTTATGTGGAAAAACCCAAAAGACTCCACTCCAAAGCTTCTAGAACTCATACAGGAATTCAGTAAATTGTCAAGATATAAAATCAATGCGCAGAAACCAGTTGCACTTCTATACACCAACAGCAAGATAGAAGAAAGAGAAATTAAAGAGTCGATCCCATTTACAATTGCACCCAAAACCATAAGATACCTAGGAATAAACCTAACCAAAGAGGCAAATAATCTGTACTCAGAAAACTATAAAATACTCATGAAAGAAATTGAGGAAGACAC